>JAIPRM010001350.1:0-38923 GCA_025469315.1 Stegophylla sp. TES_Ste_2020
GGAAAAATCCACCCAAAATTTGACAAAAACGACTCGGAAACCATCTTTTTTGATCCGAACTGTATGAAAATTTAAACATAGATAGAAAATAATATGAGAAAGATTTTGGCTCGAGAAAATTTTGGAAAAGTAAAAAAAAATTTTTGGACATTTTTTGAAAATTTTTTTTCTCATTTATTTTTTGTATTATTAACTTTCTTTGTTCAGAATCGTTTTATTGAAGAAATGATTTATCGTTTCTTTAAAATTTAATACGCCCATCAAGAGCATACCACCCGTCGTTCGAAGTACTCCCATCGTACGAAGTATGCCCGGCTTTTTTAAAATTTCAATTGTGAAATGTAGATATCTATTTAATTAGGTGTTTAAATAATTAAAATAATATTTTAGTCTGATTCTAGATAGGTATTTTTAGATTCTGAACGAAGTGAAGAAGCTTATATTTTTACAATGATGTTTATTTTATTTATTTTTTCTGAGAACACTTTTTTGTATGAATCTACTTGTCCAATAGTCTCGATCAATAACTTTTTGAAACTCGATTTTCCTCTAGTTGGTACTTTAGAGAGGTCTTTTTTTTAATTTCTCAATTCTTCAATTTTTTTTTATTAGAAAAAATTATCCAAAATTTGACGAAAAAGACCCGGAAACCGTCATTTTTTGATCCAAACTTTATAAGAATTTAAACATAGATAGACAATAATATAAGAAAGATTTTGGCGCAAGAAAATTTTGAAAATGCAAAAAAAAATTTTGGTCATTTATCTAACATTTTTATTCTCTTTGAATATTTTTTTCTTTATTTATTAGATAAAAAAAAAAAGTAAAATAAAGTAAAGTATAGACAAGAAAGCCGGACATACTTCACGCCACGGATATTTTTCGATCTTCGGGTCAGATACTCTAAGTGAGTGTGTTGAAAATGACGACAATTTGTTCTTTATATTATTGAATTCTTTCGTTCAGAATCGTATTATTGAAGAAATGATTTATCGTTTCTTTAAAATTCCACTAACCCACTAAGAGTATCGACCCTAAGAGCGAAGAATATCCGTGGTGCGAAATGTGTCCGGCTTTCTTGCCTTTAATTTGCTTTGATTTACTTTACTTTTTTTTATATATAAATTAAAATAAATAATTTGCAAGTAAGTACGTCAGTTATGTAACTCAGTTACGTTTTTAGATCCTGAGTGAAGCGAAAAAGCTAGTGTTTTTACTATGATGTTTATTTTTATTTTTTTCTGCTTACTGCACTTTTTCGTATGGAAATATTTATCCAAAAATTTTAACCTGCAGCTTTTTGAATACCAATTTGCCTCTAGATAGTTATTTTAAGAGGCTATTTTCGGAAATTAGGTATAATTTTTTTTAAATTTGACAAAAACGACTCGAAAACTATCTCTTTTCAATGCAAACTATCTAAATGAAAATTGAAATATAGACAGAGACAGTGAAATTTAAAAAACTAAATTTATATTATCTCCAAATTACTAGATAAAAAGGATGTACTTCGTACATTGAGTATTCTTCACTCTTCAAGTAGGATACTCTTGTGGGTAGCAACGTATTTCCCAATAGACAAAGTAAGCACGTGCTTACAACGGCAATATTTTACAGGTGGCAAATTTTCGTCGTGTTATTTTTCTCTTTTACAAAGTATGTGTATTGGTTTTGAGATATATAATTATATGAAACAAATCTATAACATATCATTACATGTACATTGTCCGAAATAAATTTGTAGGTAAAATTTACCGCGTCAGTCCCCTCACTATCATAATAAAAGATAAAAATAGATAACCATTTAATAGTATTTACTATATAAGCTGTATAACCTAAGAAAAATGTACTCATTTTACTCGTCATTTTATTGTAATTGTTTTTTGTGTGTGTTTAGTTCTATACGTCTATTAACCTACATGTTTCACATATTAACACTATATTTTTGTTTCATAAGTATTTTAGTTAGTTCGTAATACCTATAAGAAAAAAAAATATCTATAACATATACCCTTTACCAATGTAGTTCTCATAATTTCAATATTATACTATAGGTATAATTTAGTGTATAAAAAAAAAAAAATTAATGAAAAAATTAGGTTTTGGCGGAGTAATGAAATATTTAAAATTGAGTCCTAATATTATCATAGAGTTAAATAGGTTAACACTCACTAGCATTAATAAAAGCCGAATCTAAGCATATACGTTCTACAAGCCCTGAAAGTCAGTTTATTAATGACTGTTGCCTATATTATATATTATGTTGTATCCAATCAATGTTTGCACCTAACAATCTAATTTAAATATAATTATTAGAATTTAAGGAAATACTAAATTACGTTTATTAGGTATAATTCTGAGTTTTAATTATTTAAATATAAAACTTAAAAGAATAAAGTTTAACATCAACATTCTATTTATTTGTGTAGGTATGTACTACCTACCCATAATATTTGAATGATTTATTTTGATTGTTTTTTTTTTTTTTGTGATTCATAGAAGAATACACAATTTGTTTACATTAAATTACTTCTTCTTATAATTTGTATAATAATTATATAAAATTTATAATAAATAACAATTTTTAAAAGTTAATTAAAAGTATTTTACAAAAACTATTTAAATTAATTTTGATAAATAGGAATCTATTAATATTCTAAACTAGTGTGAATTCGGAAATTTACCAAAACTTTTAAATTTATGAATAGGAAAATATAACCTACCTATGATTTATTATTCTAAGCTAAATTAGCATTCCAATTTGACTCTTAAGTTCTAAGTCATTTAGTTTTATTATTCTTTCATGATAATTTGTTATTGAACTGCTGTTATCAATTGACTGGATATAATTTGTTAAAGCCACTTTAATGTAATGTTGCACCTTGTATTACATATTATAAGAGTAGCATAGGTAATGGTTTATTTTCTTGTTAATTTTGTTAAGTAAACCACTCATATTATTCCTAGTATTATCTAGTTGAATCGTCAGTAACACACATTACTTAAAATATCTTGTAGTAGGTAGCCTACTTATTTACTTTTTCTAATGAATAAAATAAATAAGTAATCTTTTCTTTTTTTAATAAAATTATTTATGGGTAGTTAATTTCTTTAGTTAAAATAATAATTGTTTTAAGAAAAGGCATTCAAGGTTCTTCATATATTAATTATCTAATATGTTAAGTGTTTATTTAAAACGTTAATTGTGATCTTAAACAAATTGGTACAAATTTGAATTTTACATTATACATTTTATAACTAAATATAATATGTCAATGTTTTATGTATGAGTGTTGGTATATTATGTGGTTTATAAGTATTTAAAATTTTTATTGAAATTTCAACCAAAATATTATTAGGTACATACCTATAGGGGTATTGTAATAATTAATAAGCAGTACAAAAGTATTTTTTTCATTTAAATAACTATATCATTTGCATTGATTAAGTATTTTATTTGCTTCTAAGTAGGTATCTGTATACCTGTTAGATAAATCCTGTTAATTGTTTATCAATAGTAGAATATTCCTATGTTATATAAAAGCATTATAATATACGTAATTCATTAAAAATAATTTTTATTAAATATGTTCGAAATTGACTTTTAAATGGTTGAGCTAGCTAAAATTTTAATATTTAGTTTTATTTTTAAACCGTTAAAACCATTTAAGTTTAAAACAGTTAAAAGTAAAAAGAAACAAATTCTAAAATTATTTCATTCAATTTTTGTTGTAAGTACTACCTATAATACATAGGTATTCATAATTCACTATAAGTAAAAAAAAACTTAATATTTAATCACAACAATTTTTTTTAAAAACGTCTGAGGAAAAGTCACGAATAGTTGTTAACATATTATTCAATATCTTGTTTCATATTATGAATTAAAGAAACCCGCCTTACTTTAATTTACATTAGGAAAATACCGAGTACCTTATTAGGTACAAGTTAATATTGTATTTAGGAAGTGCCATATTTTATTAATATTCCTATTTATTCAAATTTTAAAATTTCCTTATTTTTTTGGATTGATTTAAAATATTAATTGGGTTTTAGATGTTTCTTTTATAGAAAACGTTTTATTATAGGTATTATATTTAATCATCATTTCAGTAAAGACAAAAGTGTCAAACTAGATAACAAAATTTGTCGAATTACCTGCTTTTTGTAGTCGTGTTTTTTTTTTTTATATACTCGAGGATAAATATGAAACAAGAATTAGTCGTATTGAATATTAGAGTCACTGGGTGAATAATATTCAAAGAACTGAAATTTATTGACTATGATGGTACTGAAGTACTGAGCATTGTAAACAAATCGATTTATTTTAGAATTAGAATTCTAACGCAATAAAAACAATGGCAAAACAAAACGTGATCTGCTTTTGGGAATTAAAATAACAAAAATCGTTTACCTATTTTGGCAATATTTATTTTTACATGAAATATGTCAATTAAACTAAATATAATTTTAAATAGTACGTTTGTAAAAAGGTTTAAAGAACTTAATTAAAAAACCTGAAATTGTTGAAGCTAGATGACATTATCTCGAATTTTTTTTATTTCTTATGCCCATAGATTAAATTAATCATTTAGTACTCACTGAATTTTTTAGATTCTGAACGAAGTGAAGAAGCTTATGATTTAACAATGATGTTTATTTATTTTTTTTTCTCTTTCTGTAAACACTTTTTTGTATAGAAATACTTATTCGAAAGTTTCGATCAGTATCTCTATAGAACCGGAATCACACCCAGATAGTACTTTAAAGAGGTCATTTTTCTTATTTCTTAATACTTTTTCCAAAACGGGGAAAAACTGTCGAAAAATTGACAAAAAAACGGCAAAATACGCAATTACCGAAATGTCCGTAAAATTGAAAATTACTTTTTGACATAACTTCTAAAATAATGAAGCTAGGGACTTGAAATTTTCACCAACCACTAAAAATAGCTACGAAAACATGTCATATAAATTTCAAAAAGATTTGATCAATTTTGAGTTAAGTACCGCATTTTGAAAATTTAGGAAATTTCTCATTTTTTTATTATTAGCATTTAAATTTTTTTCTTTGAGTAATGTTTATTATTTTATTTATTAAAGTAATAGTATGTAGGTATATACCTAAATATAATATATTATTATTTATACCACATGTCAAGTATAATGTGTTTTCTGACTCACGTTTTACTACTTCAACAAATGATGACGTGAATTTAATATTAAACCGTGAACCCTGACCCGAAACATGACAATATGCTCTTCGTATAAAAATGTTTTCAACAAACTGCCAATCTGTGTATTGATATTGGCATTCGGTTGTTACTCAACATTACATGATATTTATTAATAGGTATATTAATATTATAGTAATAATTATCATAGTCGTTTTATTATTATATCATTATATCAACCGGGATCAAGAAAATATGTATGAGTACTGGAATTGCTATAAAAGTTTATGGTATTATTCGGAAAGTTCCTATTTTTTATATTAATATTATATAACACCTTTGATGTTTTTGTAAAATGACAATAATTGTTATAATAATTATTATCCATTTATTGAATTTATGATATGTTGTGGGGGGAAGGGACATTGGAATTACGTGTCTAAAAATCGTAATTACTTGATATTTCAATAAAAAAAAAACAAGGATGAAATTGAAGAGCTCAACCTTGGTGGATTGAGGCATGTAATTTTTCTCGCTCTTGACAAATATGTAAAACGAAAAGTCCGTTCTCTATTCCAAGGTAAAAACGCGGTCAATGTATGCTTTTGTTTTTTCAATATTTTCAGCTGAAAAATATAAATGTAAAATTGTATTTAAATGATTTAAGTATTTATTTTATTATAGTATTATTTCTTTTCTTTTGATTCTATAATATTTCAAACGTAAACATTTACTGGTTTAGTTCACATAGTGTTTTCATCTTTTCCCTTGTTAATTTCCCAGGCTAAAAACTGCATTACCACAAAAAAAAAAAATGGGAAAAAGAGATGGTTTATTAAGAAATGTTCTTATTTTTATTTGTCCTAGTGTAATATTTAAATGGCTATTCCCCTGTTTTAATCCATTGTTACTTCAGAAGACAAAAAATGAGGAGTTGCTAGAAGAGTTTCTATTCATTATTATGTTTTTCCCTAGTGTTGGTGACTCGCATAACCCATATTCATAAATATGCGTAGGCATAAAGATAATTATTTTGTTTAATATGTCTTAAAATTTGATGTGTGGGAAAATGCATGTATGTATATTTCCTCTTGTTAAATTTTTGGACATTAGACTTTAATATTACTATTTCATTATATCACATTCAAATACGCAAAAAAAAAAAAATGAAAAAAATACTTAAAATCATCATTATTGTCAATCACGAAGTACTACTTTTTTTTCAAAAACGTTTACATTTAATTAAACTACTTTTCGCTTATTTCTCTCGACGCATATTTTTTGTGTATTTTTAATCTCTATTCGCTATAGTCCTTTAATAAATTAAATAAAATTTACAGACTAAACTTTGGCAATTCTTCACGCTATTTATTTTTTTCTATTCATCATAAAATAGTGTTTATTAATTTTATACGTTTAGCGAGACAAACAAAGTAGATAATTAGACTATAAATTAAACATAATTTTAAATCTCTTTTTAAATAGTTCATTAGTGTATCACGCAAAGTATGCTCTATTCATATTTATTTAGTGTGAATAAAGAGTATTTCATATTTTATTGATAATATATAAATTTATCAACGAATTTGTTTATATAACTAATATTAATGTACAAAATAGTTATGTAGTTAATTGAGGCATTTTCATGTTAATTTTAATACTATAAAATATGCGTTTTAGTTAAAATTCGTTTTATTCAAAGCGATTTGGGAGTTATGTATCTTAAAATGTGGCTACACTCCACTAGGAAGATTTACTGTTGTTAAATTTCATACCTATATACATAGCCATACATATTATGTGTTTATAATTTCCTATAAATCACTATATAAACGATGTAAACAAACATTATTTCTATAATGTATTATAATTATAGTAGGTATATTATAGAAGTATGTACAATCAGGGTAGGGTATACCAGCATAAAAATAATGTGAATCTTAAAAATCGCGTCGTTGTTTCAAGGTTATTATATATAGGTATATGAAATAAAATATTATATTTTACATCGTCTGCGTGTGACGTGCGTATAAATAAGTTTATAATGATATAACGGTTTTTGTCGTATATATGTGATATAATGTATGTGTTCTCGGCGATCGTGTGGGTTGCCGCTGCCGCTGCTAACCTAATAATTGGTAGTGTATGTTCTGTAGTTGCCAAACAGATAAAAAGAAAAAAAAATTATCTTAAAAATGACATCAAAAAATTTGCAAAGGTCTCTATAGTAAAATATAGGCGATTTTTAACTAAATATTAAAGAAAATTTATAGCAGAATGAAATATCTTTAAAAAAGTGAAATGCTGTTCTCTTAATTTACTCCACTAGTAATGTATACTGATTTCTGAAACGTGCTTTTGTGCTTTCAAAACCTTGAGGGTTTGGAATCAATCTAAGTTTGACAGTGTCAAATTAAGTATTAATCAAAGCCCATTTTTCGGAATCTACTTGCAAAAATAATCGTAACGAACCATCGAGGAAACCATAAATTAAAAATATACTGTTAAATTATTATTCCAAATTATATTTCATAGTTAAAAATTTAGATTTAAAAACTATAGGTATGTCTGTTTCAGGCATAACACCGATTGTTACTCGATTTCTTATGGGGTACATTGCCTACTCGTGTAGGCATATTCCAGTTTGTTCAACGTTGAAAATGTCGAAAAAAAATTATTTTTTACAATTAAATTTTCCGCAATGACGACGATTCTCGGTGGTGTGCAGGTTGTGAAAATCGTTTTTTTCTCGCCCCCTCTCGTCGGTAATAAAACCTTTCGTTATCGACGACTGTTATTATAATACCTAATGCAAGAAAAAAAAAATAATAATACAATAGGCACATCGTCGTCGTTACACCTGTTGCTCGCTTATACCGCGATGCTCTCCATGCTGTAACAACAACAACGACAACGACAACGACGTCGAGTCGGCATCAACGCGCTGGGGACTGAGGTGTAACGAAATACACTACCATATATGCGGGATGCGATGGCGGTTGAACCGTAACACACGGCAAAGTCTACGACGACGTCGACCAGCCCGCCGACCATCGCTACCGACTAAAAAAATTTAAAAAAAAACAATATTAAATGTATAATGCGCCTATATGCTCTGTTGACGGCGACGGCGGCCGGTAACTACACTCTTGTACGGCGGTTACACTGTAATATAGATGAATGTTATAGAGTTGGCGGCAGCGGTGGTAACAACTGCTCTGCTGCTGCTGCTATTGTGGTCGGCAGTGGTGGAATGGCGGTGACCGAAGAACAACGGCGGTGGAACCTTGAACGTCGCCGGTCAATGGCACCGGTCCGCCAAGTTCAGTACCACGGGCACTACACTTGCGTGTCCGTCGGTTGTTATATGTATACTTTGCGCGCGCGTGTATTTATATATTTATTTGTACCTATGTGTGTTTGTGTTTGAGCCGGTATAATGGACGGTGACTTTAATATCTTGTCTAGCCCTATACGCCACCCTCACCCCACTACCTTCCTAGTTAAGTCCGTGCGACGCCGCCAGAGAAAAACATATTTTGTTATGTTCGATAGGTCCAGATTATCATAAATGCGATTCATCACCGACCCTACTAACTATCCGAAACTGGGAAATGACAATAGTGGTACAGTTATCATAATGTTTAGAGCAAATTAATCGATTAATTAATATTAATTAATGTATACACTGATTTTATTCCATATAAATCTCTGTGAGAAATGCCCACATCAATAAAAAAAAGTATATATGTGTATGAAGTACAACACGAACGTTTCATTAACAACGCTCGTGGTTTAGTTCGGCTTTAGATCAATGACCGAAAAAGTTTCATAAGTGACAACAATTTTCAGATAACCCTAATATTAACATTTAATAATTAAGTAAATAAAACTAAATAATGTATTAAACTAGTAATTATCAATTGGTTGTCAAATACGGATTTTAAAATAATGAATAAAACAATATTTTGGGCATGGAAAAATATGAATTTTGAAGAAAAAAAAAGATAAGTTGGGATTTTTTTCAAATTTTATAAGATTAACAACCCTGTTTATAACTATTCGTAACTATTGGATGGTGGAGTACATTGACTTTTAAAAATATAAAACAAATTATAACAATGTCATCATCACACAAGTACCTGCATATTTCGTGATAAATTATAACTTATTTCTTTATAGATTTTATAAAATTATATCTTTTGTATGGACAAAGTAGCTCACATTTCAAACTTCCCGATTAACTCAGTCCGTCCTGACTGGTGTTTAATGTATTGTATTGTAACTTATATTATTTCAATATCTATTTCGCGTATTTGAATTTAGAAGAAAATCAAATTCTACATGATATTTTATTTATTAAACATGAAGTCTCTGTGTACTTCCGGTTCTCTATCAGTCAAACCAGTTTGACGTGTATAAAAATATGAGATATTTTGTGTTTACGTTAACCAAGGGGAGAGGCTGTTACGCGAATCAAAAAATTTGTCCTAATCGTAAAATATAACCGTGTATGTTATCTAGAATGGTTCTGTATTTTTGGCTTCGTTAATTTTTTATTTTAGGTATGTTGTATACAACGCACATATAGTTAGGTACACGTATGCACACACACAATGTAAGTAATGAGCGTCCAATTAAAAATTACTGTGTGACATTCTTTTTAAAATTAACTCTTTAATAATTTATAATAAATTTCTTAATAAGATACAATTTATAGTATATAATGTCGGTTTAATGAAATGCAATACCCAAAACACCGTGTGTGTAGTCTTGTCTAGAATAAAATATTGTGTAAAATAATATTTTATTTTTGCTTTCTGTAAAATTCTGCCAATATTGAATGTTCACAACATTGTAATTTTATGATTTGTGGTTTATCATTGAATAAGTTACCTATTAAAAACGCACTATGTGTTATCTCCGTCTAACGTAAATGAATGCATTGTAATTTGTGTTCATCAAAACCAATTTTTCATAGTTAGCTTTAAAATTAGAGTGAATCTGTTATCAAACTTAAAGGTAAGCACGTTATCTACATTTTTTATGGTGATGCATAAACTGTATCCAAATGACCTTTTTTTGTAAACTGCGCTCTGATTTAAATCCAGGTCAAAAAGGTGCTGTGTCTGTGATTTTATCAAGATTAAAAAAAGTATATATGTAAATTGCACCCAACAAGTATTATTTACTAATAGTGCCTAATTAGTGCATCAGTGATATCGGTCTGCTATATACGTCTCTTATCTCGGACATTTCTGATACCAAAATCGACTCCACCAGCGTAGGTTAGTTCACCGAGTGTTTGGTCGACCCGCTTCGCTCGTAAATCAAAAGTACCTCTCGGCTTGCTGTGCAACGTGGGGGCATTTCAGCTTGATAATTAATTGACTTGCTGTGCAAGTAAAAGTACTTTATTAAGTGGTTTATTTGAAATAAATATATATATATATATATATATACGAGAATTGATATACATTTGATTTATTTTAAAAAAAAAGTTTAGAGACAGCTCTACTTATCAGTATTATTTTCACTTATCACCACATGATAATAACAAACAAGGCGCAGTTTACATGTACCCTTTTTAATCTTGATAAAATCTCGGGCACAGTTTACAATCGCCCATTTTTATGTCTTAGTTTGTAAAATATTACACTTTGATAATGCGCATAACTCCTTAAGACCGAAAATTTCGTTAAAGCCCACCAAATAAACACAGTTGCTGTTCTTACTTTTAAGTTTGATGTTAAGTAGAGTTTGTATGAGTTCATATTTAATTAACATGAAACTATGTTTCATAAAAAAAACTTGAATATACACAATCATCCAAAAAATATGATGTCTTCAAACGTTTTGTTAAAACCCCTAATATTAAAGAATATTGAAATTTTTAATAAAGCAAAAATGTAAGAAACTTTCATTTTTATTAAACCTTAAAGTTGTTTTACGTATAATTACAATAATGTATGAATATTTCAAATAAATAAAAAACCTCAAAATGTGTGTGCAAAATCACCTAGTGAATTAAACACTATTATACAAATACATGATCTTACTGATAAGTAAATTTTCTCCAATGTAATTTGATAACTACCTACATCAAATTGGTTTTGTGAAATGTAAATATACGTATATTAAAAAGTATTTAACCAACAATAAGAAAACCGTTACAGCTTATTGAATATTGATCAATATCTTCATATCTGGTACTAGACCTAAATAGTTTTTTACGAATTTCAGTGAACCAAATTATGATATTTTAGTAGGTATAGATGTATAAATATTTCTATAGTTGATGTTTCTAAACACTCGCCTAAATATTTTCCTCGAACAATCGTTATATTATACTTCTATTCATCCGGCAATATATTTTTAGGTTAATGGAACTTTGGAATAAATAACTTTTCTAATTCTCATGCCACACATCATACACACACGGCTATACAAAGTGCTCTAATGTTTCGCATATATTTATCATCCTATATTAATTATTCGACAACGTATATGTCAATGTACGCCAATGACCTACCACAGAGCCTGCACGCAGAGACCACGGGTTGTCCGAAATAGTATTTGCTTCTTTGGCCAGAGGCACAAATCGACCTATAAAATAAAAATTATGAGCATAACCAACAACTGCATAGGTGTGACTAAACAGTCCACAAATATTGCAGTGCAGTCGTGTCCCATATCATCTCGTATTTAAAATATTAAGTTAAAACGATTAGGTAGTGTTTTATTTACAAATAATATTTAATTTATGACTGAACTTTTAAAATAATTTAAAATTTCTCTGCAGATCTTTACAATTTCTTTTTCGATTATTTACCTCGAGCTTTCTTAGAAGCAGTCTACTGATCAAGAATTAATTTTATTATTTTTTAAAATTTTAAACACCTTCCTTTTTTGTCACACTTCATCTTTAACAAGTACATGGTTTTAATGTATTACAATACTATTCTAGACCATTTTGAGTGTCGGACGTCGTGACGGCGTCGAATGGATAGAACAAAAATTTGATTTTTTGATTTGATTTTTGAAATATTTGGTACATTTTATTTAAATTAACTAACTAGAAGTTATTATGTGGATATAATAATCGATTATTTTAAAATATGGTTTTGAGACTTAAAAAAATGTACATTGTAACTACCTCATTAAACCAGTTCTCTCTGAATAAAAAAAAATCATCTTGTTCTTTAATGAAAACGGTTTTATTGTTTTGACTCTTCGTCGTTTTTGAATTTAAATCTCGACAGTGCGTTTATTCCTCGGATTTGGTTTATATTAAATCCGCTTAAGAAAATAATTTATAAAGTTGATACAACGGATTTATAATATTATATCGGTATATTAATGAATTTTGTGTTAACGAATTTCCCGTTATTTTATCATGGAAATACGGTTAAATACGAGTGTTTTTTCGATTACTTGTTTTTTTTTTTCATATACTACCTCAGCGCTTGGTCTATATTTATCATACTGATTTGAGGTTTGTTGGTCTACGTTAAATTGAATTCGTAGTCGTGTCCGTCCATTGTGTCTTATATATATATATATATATATATATATATATATATATATACATTATTTTAGTACGGTTTTTTCTTTATTTTACCCGATGCAGTCGCTTAGAGTATTTCGGCTACGGCCGTGCGAATTTCGTGTGAAAAAATGTATTAACTAACCACGGTCCATGGAACGTATAAATAACATCCATATGTCATATTCTTTCTATTATTATCATTATTATTATTATTATTATTATTATGTGTTCATGATAATAAATTGACATTGCTATATATTGTTGTTGTATATACCGTTGGTACATTCACCCGGGCGACGTATAATAATGTATATTATTATTATTATTATATAGCAAAGAAATCGTTCGAGGAATCAACTTTTTGCTTCGATGTATACAACGTGATTATTACTATTATATGGCCGGCTGGTTGACCCAGAGCGAATGTCGGTGGCGGTGGCGGTGGTCGCCTCCAAATAACGGTTTTGTCGTTTATGCGTGTGGTTTGGGCTACATATAATTTATAGGTTCATATTGTATACATTGATATAAAGTATTTGCAGTGCATTTTTCTTCTAGCTGTCTATATATTTGTATTTTTCCCTTTAAGACCAAAAAGATTTAGGTATATAACGATATATCTACGAACATAGTGAGTAGACACAAAAAATATTTCCAAAAATACCACATATATTTTATATAGAGTTGGTTTTATTTACGCTTACTTACATTAAAATGAGTTAAAGTACTTAATATCAAACCCTCGTCGATATTTGATTATTATCAATAGAGGTTGGATTTATATAGGTACACTAGAAGTCAGTTAAAATATGCACTAATATATATATATATTATATAATCGCTAATAGTTTAAATCAAGATATCTACCATTATTTTTAGTATTTTTTTACCATTTACCAATAAAAATAATTATTTACAAAGTATGTTTATTGTTATTTTAAAGTTGTTTTTTTTTTATTCGACCGTTAAAGTTACCAATCTACAAAGAAGTAAAATGAGTTGTCGTAAATTAATATTAAAATCTTGATTTATTTACCTAAGTTTAAATTGCACTGAATTACCATCATTTCAAAAATACTATCGATATAAGCAATATAAATAAAAAAAATTTTGATTATATCAGTATTCATTAAAACACACATATATATCATTCAAAATATAAGTCAAACACAATTAAATGAAATACTTACATTTTAATTTCGGTTTTTGATATTATTTTGTTAAAAAAATGATATCCAAAAATAATATATTATGTATTATTCTTTGTTTTAAAGCAACAAAATATACTTTAAAATAAGAAATATGCCGTTAAATCATAAAATATACGTATTATAATATTAAAAAATCAATATCTGCAAAAATATATTTAAAACACTAATTTAATCCCAATATTACAAAATGTATAAAATGCTAATTTAGAATATATTACCAACGACTATAGAAAATAAGTAAATGCAAATCACTCATTATTATTAATATGTATTTTAGTATATAAGATAGAATATTGAATATTGTATCTACTTATTTGCCTATACCTAATGTTTTTAAAACAATATCAGTACTAATGTTTCAGCGTTCCATCAACATTAATGTATTATGTGTATTATTATTATAGGTATTTAAATATTTATATTAAATATAAAAAAATCAACCAAATACCTGCAGTCAGCACCTTGGGTAGATAATTTAAACGGACTCATTATGTATTGAGTTATATATACAGTGGTCGCTTTCGCTTCGCTACCTCGGCTTGCGCAACAGTGATATATTATTATTTTTAAATTTGAAAACAATTTTTCAGAAAACGATTCTGAAAGCAGTTTGGCAAAACTGTTGTGTTTACAGGACACTTTTAAAATTTAAAATGAGTAATTATATTTTATAAGTAAATAATAGGTATTTATAAAATTAATGAGTGAAGATTGAGAATATCTATTAATCGGTGTACTTATGCGATATAAATAAAATTGTTTTTAATCTCTAGTCTTCATACTAGTAATTACAAATTGTGTTAGGTTAGAGTCAAAAAATGCTCGATATTATGATGTTTTTATAGATTTTTAGATTAGAATGAATTAACCATAGGTTATTAGTTAACCATAGGAAAATTAATCATTTTATGTGAAGGTACATAATACGCTCGATAATATATATATTATATTAATTTACGGAATTCTATTTCCTTAAAAATGAGGATGTTATTTAGATTTGTATTAGCTTTGTGATTCTCATCGGTTTAGAATCTAAAATTATGTCATGAAATTTTATAAAACAATTTCATTCAAATTTTACTTTATTTTTATTTTATTTTATACCCAAAACGGGCCGTGGCCCCAAGTATAGTAGATAATATAATATAATAGTAAAAAGTAATTACATAATATGATTAAAAAGAGGCGGTTGAATACTCATTTGCGATGCACATCATTCTGAACATAGGTTTATTACGGATATAATTGGTGGTGCAAAGTGGTATGAAAAAAGGATAATGTGAACGTGCTTGGAAACTGGGGATTTTAAAATTAATTTTATTTAGCAATTCAGGACAGTCAATAGAGTCGTTATGATAGGAACCTATTAATAAAATTATAGTTTTGAAAAAATCATTTTAATACTACCTACAATTGTTTAATTTTTCTTATGCCAATTAAAAACAATATATTCTCTTAATTTTTTGTTTCAAATTTTACTCTCGTCAGTGATACTGCAATTAAGTCCAAAAAAATCTTAAATGAGATATATACATCAAAATTTTCAAAAAAAAATTCTCTATAATATTATATGTAAATATCTTGCATATCATGGATATCTAAAGACGTAATAAAAGTTCGATATACATTATACAATACATTGTATACAACTGATATAACGTGATATAATAAACTTGATTTTATAAACATATTTAAGTGTCCCCTGAAAAAAACTCATTTTTGAACTTACGAGGTATTGCAGTATCACTGACGAGTCATACTGTATAAATTGATTTAAATTTGCATTCAAACATTTTTTACTGTTATCGTCAACACATCACTTTATCCTTACAATTAAAATATCAATACAAATTATAAAACACATATTTTTCTCTGGACAATGTAAAATTGTACTATAGTGATTGGTGATTTTATATATTTGTCCTTCGATTAATCTAATTAATATAAATAACTATGCTGGTACTACATGTATTTCAGATCCAATTACTATGAATAGGTACTACAAAATTAAATATAGACTTAAAGCTTGAAACTATTAGTTATTATTGTTAATTATAGATAAACAATATCGTTGATTAACAATATTAATGTCTATTTAAAATGATTAGCAAGGATATCATTTATGTAAAAAAAAGTAACTTACAATTATTTATCTTCATGTAGACTATAGACATTGGTTAACGGTTAATTTAAGAATATGTTAATTTATGTTAATTGTTAATTTATTTTAACACGTATCCTCGCAATATTAATCGGGTTATGGCTACATTGGTTGTATCGTAGTAATTTATATACTTTGTGTTACTAATACCTAAAATTTATTTTATTTAAAAATTAATTCTATTTTATATATTCGCTGCGTATTTGCTTATTTGTATATAATAGCAATTTTGCTATAAAATTAGATTTTTTTGTTATAAAAAACTAGGTACAATTTGAATACGTTCAACTCTTTAAAAAATTTTAACGTTCAAGACCAAATATTAATACGAACAATTACGTTTTAATTAAACACATTTTCGTTCCCCTGACGTAGTGCGTCTCATCATCTCGATCGTATTCATATAGAACAAAGAAAGAACCGTTTTCTATTTCGTTCCAACTATTACTCACAATATGCCCAAATAGTGCAACAAATCAATATTGTTTAATCTATTTGCGTTAACTCGATTCGAAAATGGAAGAGTAAAATAAAAAATTTTGGATGATCGTAAATTTTAATTTTTAAGAGCGATTATAATTTCTGTTTACAGTGGAATTAATATTTGGTTCTTAATTAACTATACATGCAACTGTTGTAAAATGGTTGTGAATAAAACGTCAGATAAAACTAAGGGGTTTAAGCCTCCACCGAATTGCACCCATGTCCTTTATATATATATAGGTCCTTTATAGGGGGATCCTCCACCTATGACCACCTAAGTCGATTATTAAGCCGAAATGTCCGGCTGCAATTCGTATGCGCCCCAACAAAGCTCTGGCCGTGATTCGGAAGAATTTACCGCGGGACGCAAACTAGTAGCCACGGTTTATGCCCACTTCGCCGACACCTAGTTTGCCGACAAAAATACGGTTTTTAGTAATTTTTATAAAATTCCCAGTTCGCCTATACCCAACTCAACAATACCCAGTTTGCCGACAGAAGAAAAAATGATTTTACAAAATTCCCAGTTCGCCAGCATATTATATTATTTAACAGTATCATTATTCATCGATGTTATCATTCATTTCTTATATCTGTTATTCACTGGCCACAATTTTTGCTATTGAATGACATTGAGCGTCGCTTTGCGCTCGATTCAAATCGATATCAATTCTCGACTTGCTATGCAACGTGGGGGCATTTCGGCTTGATAATCGACTTGCTATGAGTGACTTGTATGAGTGCTGTGCAAAGTACATATATTATTACAACGCCAATAAGTCTGCAAAAAAAAAGCAGATGGCGGCAAACAGAATCGATTTATGGAATCAGATCATTATAGAAAATTTAATCAGTGAAAAATCAAGACTTGCTTGGTGTCGGCAAAGTGGGTATTAGAAAATTAGGTATCGGCAAAGTGGGTATCGGAAAATTAGGTGTCGGCAAAGTGGGCATAAGCTAACTAGTTGTCGACAAAGTGGGAAACTACTGTAACCATCCATGTCCTTAACAGTAAAAAACAGCTATGAACAGCAAGAGGGTTTTTACTTAACCATCTGGAAATCCAAAAATTATATCCCATCTCATGATCTCATTATCGCTCTCTAAAATTATTAAATGCGTACATACGAAAATAAATATGCGTTATTAATTTATTAGAAATTTGAAATAAGTATAGGTAGGTATATCAAATAAAGTACGATTAAAAAAATAATTCATGGTGACCGTAATAATTATAGCTGCACGCAAAAAAACGTTAAATTAATTATACATCTTGATATATGCAAAAAATGAAAAACTCTTTGCATGTTATTTGAAAACAATTATTAACAAATGGTAACGTTTATTATTATTACCTATTATGAGCTGTCGTTGATAATTAGTCGAGATTTGACAATCGCACTCTACTGATTATTACTCTATAAAACGTTAAGTGTGTAACTGATTATTAATTAACAACTATAGTATTCTTGTAACACTTGTACAATAATGACATTAACGACAATTATTATTTAAACATTCTTTTTTTTCATAAATAATAAATCATTTTGTCACTGATCTATTTTATCATGTATTGTAAGATAAAGGACATTGTTTACTGTAATACTAGTTTTGTGGGAATTTAAGTTTTAAATTAGAAATATTTCGCGTCTTTGCTTTGATTTTTGTTCTGCATTAATTTCTGTGATAATATCGAGTACCTACCTATTCGTTTCAGATGTCACTATCGAATCCTTTGTTTCCGATTCTATTTTAGATTCTGATAGTATGATAGTAGCAAAAAAGCTAGTGTTTACATTGATTATTATTATTATTATTATTATTTTTTTTTGTGATTACTTTTTCGTACAGAAATACTTGTTTTAGAGTTTCGATCTGCAACTTTTTGAATCAGAATTTGCTTCTAGATGGTACTTTATGTTGAAAGGTCATTTCAAAATAATTTATTTAGTTCAACATTTAAGTTCAATTCTTCAAAACCGATAATTATTATTGTGCATTAGTTGAAGCTTCATTCAGAATCGTTTAATTGAAGAAATGATTTATCGTTTCTTTAAAATTCAATACATCCGTTAAGAGTATTTCCCACCCGACGTTCGAAGAACACACCGACGAGCGAAGTACACACTTTTTTAAATTGATTTTTTGTACACCAAAATCATAAATTACTCTATATGGGATAACATCAAATATAATGATAATTTTATGCATTATAACGTTAGGTTAACGAGAAAAAGAATTAAATTTATTAATTTCCTTCTATACTTTATTTAATTACTTATTTTTTACTCTTTAAGACCTGATCTGTTTTCAGACATCAAAGAATAAATAGAACGTGTGTTTTTTTACTGTAATTCTCACATCAATAGTTTTCAACATTTCCATTTTTTTTTTTTTTTTTGTTTTAAACCGATAGAGAAAACTTAATAGTTTATACACTCCAATTAGCAATATTCTTTATTGCTTATATAATCGATATTATTATTATATTATATTTTTGAAGATATCTTGTGTTTTTATTTTCTTTTACAATGTTGGCCTCTGAAAAGCTGTTTAAACTGCACGCAAAGTATGTTCTATGTATAATAAAAACACTCAAAAATCCGCACATGAAGTAGTAATAGAACTAATATTCTAGTAGTATTTAATAACTAATTATTTTATATTTTTTATTCCTATACATTACTTATTGTGTTTAAGCAAAAAAAATTGTCTTAATTATTTTAAATTTCTTATAAAGTATTTTTTTTTTTAATTTTTTTTTTTAATTTGTTCATAGTAAACGAGAGTCGATGGGTATTTTCTTTGGTATTAAAATATTGTTCGTATCAAATTGTAGCAGTTTAAGATGTTTTATTATTGTCGCTTAATATAACGTTGATAAAAAAAAAATCTGCTTCGAGTCCTGGAATTCTACTTAGGCATATTTGAGATAAGAAATATTTTTTATAGGTATATTTAATAATCATAAATGACAAAGTGTCATTTAAATATTGTTACCACACTTCGTACTTTTATAATATTCAAATCCTAACGGGTATTTTATTTAGAATTTTTTCAAACCGTCACTGCGGTTACGTTTATTAAAATATAACAACAAAATGTAACATTGAATTCGTGTGTGCGCAGGTGTGTAGATTTATTATTTCTCGATTTGAATCTAAAAATTGATATTATCCCCACGATTATAATATAATGTATTATAAACGTCAGCCTTGTGTTCCTTTATCCTTGAATACGTTTTTAATTTAGCCATACCGTTAATTCACCTTAATATCCCAATTCACACTTTTATCAATTTGATACATCTCATCATCTTTAGTTTAATTCCGGCATTCTTGAACATATATTTTGTCGTCATTTATACGTATATTAAACCACATAACCGGCGAATGTTTGTGTGTCTATGCCTAACCTGCATCATACGCACACTTACATTATACACAATATTATTATGTATACCGAAGAAGAACCGTTAGAATTAAAAAAGTATGTTGGTTTGTATATTATGTACGAGTACGTGTGTGAGTGTTTAAAAAATACCGTTCTTTATAGGTACTTGTTGTCGAGAAGATTCATTCTCCTCCCTTTCCCCTCACTTGTTCTTCCTCTTATTCTTTTTATGTATTCTTTCTCCTGGTTCTCGTTGTGTTCGTCCTTGGGTGAGTTAACGTACTTGGTTTGTGCCAGTTGAATTTTCAGTAATTTCTTAAGATTTTTATTTACACGGTACGTTATAAAATGGTCTTCATTTTAAGGACATTGAAATGGAAATATTGTCTGAATTTTTTTCTCATAAAGAACAAAAATGTATTCGTCTAAAATCGGTTGAGCCATTACAATATCATTTTTTAAGGTTTCTATTTTAATAATCTGAACTCTAAAGCCCTAAATATATATTATATCATATAAAATACAGTAATGTTACATTAATTTAGATTTTAGTTCAGATAATAATATCAGATTGCTGGTATTATAATGAACAATTAAAATAATTTGTCCCGGTTTTTATTTCTCGATTTATTTAGATTAAAAAATAATTTTTCTGCTATCAAGTTTTTCAAACTATAGTTAGTATATTTTTATCGTCGACATAATAATAAAATATATAATATAATATACTATATTAACCTTTTAGATTCTGAACGAAATAAAAAAGCTAGTGTTTTTACAGTGATGTTTAATTTTATTATTATTATTGTTTTTTTTTTTTTTGTACACTTTTTCTTATAGAAATACTTGTCCAAAAGTCTCAATCAACAACTTTTTGGAACCGGATTTGCCTCTAATTGGTACTTTAGAGAGGTTATTTTTTAAATTTCTCAATTCTTCTATTTATTTATTTATTTATTATTTTTTTTTTTTTCATGGGAGGAATTACCTGAAATTTGACAAAAAAAGACTCAGAAACCACCATTTTTTCATCCAAACCTCATGAAAATTTAAACATAGATAGGAAATAATATGAGAAACATTTTGGCGCAAGAAAATTTTGAAAATGTGAAAAAAAATTTGGACATCTTTCCAACACATTTTTTCCTTAGGTATTAATTATTTTTTCCTTTTCTTTATTAAACAAAAAAAAGTAAAGTAAAGTATAGACAAAAAAGCCGGGCATACTTTGCACCACAGATATTCTTCGTTCTTTGGGTCAGATACTCTAGGTGGATGTGTCGAAAAAGACAACTATTATTTTCCTTTAAATTATTGACTTTCTTCGTTCAGAATCGTTTTATTGAAGAAATAATTTATCATTTCTTTAAAATTCTACACGCCCACTAAGAGTATCTGACCTGAAGAGCGAAGAATATCCACGTTGCGTTGTATATCCAGTTTTCTTGATTATACTTTATTTTACTTTTTTTCCATGTAGCATCTATATTCCTTTAGCGAAAATATTTAAAATATGATGTAATTAGCAAACGTTCATAACATTTAATTTTAAGAAGGTTATTGATCATAATATATATTTATTTTCATAGAAGATTTTCGGAGAATTATTGGTATATTATTAATGTATTATGTTGTAATTATATGTATAATCTAATATAAGCATATTATAACATTATTAATTTGTATTTAGAGGAATTAATTAAATATCATTTTAAATACGTTCTTGTACTTAATAATATAGTTTTCAAATATACATTTTATTTTTGTGAGGACAATATGCAAATATTATTCGTTTGTGGTCTAAACAAAAAGCTTTGATAAATTGAAATTTAAATAATTGCTTGCATTAAAAATTCAAATTTTACGTAAAATACCCACATGTTGTACAAAGGTTTTCGTTATATTTTTGTAGTTATATTTTTGATCGTATTAATTTTAAAGTTCTTTAATTTCCATTATTACTACCGGGGTTCGGGACTTAAAAGCAGTAAAAAAATTTAAAACTTATGCACTTATATAATTATAAGTATCTGAAATCATAAATAAAAATAGGCATTATAACGAAACAAATATGTACAAAAATGTATATTTACTAACGGTAATAATATATTTTCGAAAAATCAAACTTAATGTTCGTTAAGTTAAGCGACTATTGTAAATTTCTGGAATTTAATTTATTAGAATATTAACTTCTAGATGTTGCATGCAAATAGTACTTACTAAATTATTATTAATATAATTTAATATATTTGCTTTCATGTAATTTAATATGTTCAAAATTTACTAATCTCTCACTACTTTTATATAAATTCACTAATAACCATGAAATTTGATATTTGAATACTTTGTATCTTGAAAAATATTTAAATACTACTATACTAATTTTGGTGAACCCGAATCGCCTCCCAAATCTAGGTAGTACATCTTTTCTACTCGAATTTCCTCCGAGGTTTTCAGGTATCTTAAATGCATTTAGGTACTCGAATTACCTTCCATATTTTATCAAACCTCGATATCAATATTTTTGCATTATTATTTATTTTATTTGTTATTTATTTTTATTAATTATTGAACTATTTATTCAATTTAAATATCAAATACAGTGATCGCTTCTTATTATAAGCACATTTTAATATGTCCCCACGTTGCACAAAAGCCGAGTGATATTTTTAATTTGCTGAGCGAAGCGGAGGCGTCGGCGAGCGTAGCGGGTTGACCAAACACCCAGTGAACTAACGTAGTCGATTTTGGCGTTTCATTACCGAATGTCTTCACGTTGAACAACAAGTTGAGGAATATATATATGTATATTGATTGAGAAGAGTGAAGTGACGGTGCCGAGGAGCGTAGCGATGAGTGCCAAAACATGCATAAAATCTGCTGATAGTCATGAATAGGAAAATATTATTTTTTATAATTAAAATATTTCTTATCGTTATATCGATAATCAATAATAAATATTAATTAATTTTACTTGAGGCAGTTCGAGTAACCTTTTTTTTGGGGGGAAAAGGGAGGAAATTCAAATGTCATCCTATTTTTCCACATATCATAGCTAGACTAATACTTAAATGCCCCGGTCCCTACTTATAACTAATAAATATAATTTATTTTACTATCTAAAATAACTATATTTGTTTAATTTTACTGTAAAATAAACTAAATAAAAAATATGAATAGATATATTATGATGTAATATAAATATTATAACCTGAATTGAATCATTGTTTTGTTTCGCACAAATATTAAGAAATAAAAAGAAGCAGAAGTGTCTCAATGGCCTAATTTGTTGTATATTTTGTTATTGTTATGAATCAGTTGACTCATTAAGTCGGTTGACACAAAATGGGGTTTAACATTTGAGTATGTGCATTGTAAGCGAAATTTTGGATACTTGGTTCCTTCGTTTTGTTTAGCTCGGTTTTCAACGTTACCATCAATCCCTTTGGACAAAGATTCTATTATTTACCAGAAAAAAAAAATGACTATTGTATAACAAATGGATGTACGTTTAAACTAGAGCTTCGAAAATTTTGGTTAATAAACGTTAATGTATATGTATGTATAGTGTTAAAAATACAGTTTATTTGTCATTTATTATCATAAGAATATGCGTAAGTTTTAAAGGGGACTTTGAATAGATTTATCGTAATATTAAACTATTCTCAGATTACTTACGTCGTACTATTTACTAATGTACAAATGAAGAAACTAAAATTGTATGCATAAGTACGACACACTTTGTGGTGTATGAAATGTTGAGTGTGTAATGACTTTATTATAAAATTTAGCTACTATTTAATTTTAAAACAGCTATTGTATGTAACACAGAAATGATAAATACATGGTACAAAAATATTTTTATGAAAATAATTTAGATTTTATATTTTGATGTTGTTTTAGATTTTGAACGGAGTGAAAAAGCTTATAGTTTTAAAATGATGTTTATTTTTTTTTCTCTTTCTGGAAACACTTTTTCATATAGAAATATTTGTCCAAAAGTTTCGATCAGTATCTCAATAGATCCCGAATCACACTCAGATGGTACTTTAAGGAGATCATTTTTCCAAATTCTCAATACTTTTTCCACAAACGGGAAAAATCTATCGAAAAATTGACAAAAAATAGCAAATTACTGAAATTTCTATAAAATTGAAAATTACTTTTTAACATAACTTCTAAAATAATGCAGCGAGGGACTTGAAACTTTCACCAACTATTGTCACAAAAACATTTCATAGAAATTTCATAAGATTTGGTCAATTTTGAGTTGAGTATTTTGAAAATTTCGGAAATTTCTTATTTTTATTAGTTTTTTTTTTTAATAAAACTTTTAATTTTTGATATTAAGACTTGAAAATTTAATATGATATCAGTGACATATATATCTAATTGACCTGAAAAAATCTCGAAAATCGTAAGTCAACTTTTTTTCTATATACCCGTTTGAAGTTAAAATTTCAACGAAATTCGTTAGTTTTAACTAAAATTATGCACTTTAACGTACTTAAAAAAAAATTGGCCCCACCGATTGTATTCAAATTTGGTGCCTAGTTAGGAAATTTCATTGCGAATATTTTGGTACAATAAAATTTCTCACCGACGAATAATTAATTATTTTACAAGGGTTTGATTAAAAAAAAATCGGAGATAGTACGGACAAATTCTTATAATATTTCTAATCAACACCCAAAAGGTTGGTAGGTAATGTTTTTTTTGCCATCTTATGTATTTTTCAACGCTGAATACGATGGTGTGAATTAAAATCCATGTGCATCATTAGTTTTCTAATTATTTTATTCTATTTTGAAAATTCAATATTTTCGATTATACCAAATACTATTTCAACCCAACATTCAACGATGTTAGTGTGGCGTAATGGAATGGCGATAGCCTTTCCATGTGACGGTGTCGGGTTCAAATCATACTCAGTAATCCGAATATTTTGAATTTTTTTTAACTATGACCTCGACTATGACTGACTAGATGCGCCACTATAAACATTAGTAAACATGTTACAGTGCATAAATGTTGATTTACGATAATTATAGCCATTTTATTTTATTGTGATGCTTATATTTCATTATAATTTGAAATTATTTATGAAGTATTCATTAGGTGTATGTTTTAAATGATAATCAATTTTCGTTTTTCGTAAATGTTGTATGTAACTAAATAATTTTTATTTCACTATTAGAGTTTAATTTTTCAAAACTGATAATTATTATTGTGTATTAGTTGAAGTTCAGAGTCGTTTTATTGAATAAATGATCTATCGTTTCTTTAAAATTCAATACACCCGTCAAAAATATCCCACCCGACAAACGAGGTACTTACTCTTTTAAATTTGTTAATATTAGTAATATAATCTAGTAGAAAATATCTAAGTTTTAATTTGCAACGAATGAGTATTGTGATAAAGTTTAAGAGTACGAGCAATATAAATTATAAATCTGTTATTGGCTTATAATATAATGTTATTAATAATTTGCTATTTGGGGTGTGTAGACTGTAGAACCTATAATACACCCTTCATTGTGATATAAAGTGTACAATATAATAATTTAGACATTTATTTTTATTCGTTTTCGTCTTTACACACTCATGATTCATTTTGCACCCAGAATTTTTTCTTTCATTTAGCTTCTATAATTATTAAGTATTATGTACTATTCGTGGTCAGTTTTTAGATACAATTTAATGCAAAACGAATAACTAATACCCTCTGTACACAAATGGTATGCTCTAATCCTCTTTCTCCCCCCCTCTCTCTATTAATTTCTGAATTCAAAAATTTGCTAATTATTATACGCATAACGGGTATAATTGACCAAGTATATTAATACACAGTTGTGCTTTTATGATTTTAGACTTTTTGTATTTGATATATCGTTTATCACTACAATGTAAGTTCTGTTTGCCATCGTGTGTTATATTTTATTACTAGTCTTTCGTATTATCACCGTATCATAATCACACATGTCCTTCATCAGTGTGCCTCTTAAATTATGATGTATGAATACGAATACGAATTTGTACGATCTATCTATACAAATACTGTCCAGAACGTTACTTATTGCTTTCAAGTTTCCGACTATAATGTATTGCTGTACTTTTGAAAACAAAAATATAGCAGCAGATGCTTAAAAGAAGAAGAAATGACTTGTAATATTTGGGATCCCGCCAGCTGTTCCACTTTTTTTTTTTTAAACGTTTTTTTTATGGTTCAAGACGAAACATACGGGCGCGTGTGGTGTTGTAATTGAACGAAATGTTCTATCTTTTTCACCCTTATGAGACGTAGTATAACGCATGGTCACAAGTGTAACAAATACGAAATAAATTACCTCTTCAGTTTGCCCCGGTTACCAGTATTATAATTTATACACACTAAGTATTAATGGCTATTAAATAAATATATCTATTTATACGTATTTCACTGCGATGTATTTCTCCAATATTTAGATTTATATAAATTTAGAGGAAGTGAACTCAAAGACCTATTACTGAGAAGGAGATACTGTTGGACGTAGGCCAATTTTCACAGTCTTATCACTAAAAATAAATCTGTTCTTTTTTAATAATTAGTTAACCGAATATTATTTCTTCTGTTCTTAATTATTGAATGGTGTCGTTTTAAACTATAAATGTAAAAACTTATAAAAATAATGACCCAGAAAGAAGATTACAGATCGAGCAATTTATTTTTCTGACTTAATTTTTTTTAAATATAATACTTACTTTTGGAAATTTTGACTTCGTTTGTTTTCTTTATTAATTCTACCATTGCATTTCAATTTTTTTCGATAATAACGTCTTATGTGAACATGCATTTTTTAACGCTATAAAATGTAAAACAATCGGTAATCGATCCATTTGTAACAGCTATTAAGATATTTCAGTTTTAGGTTATAATTCGCTTTCTCGTTATATATCAATGCAGTAAACTGATGCAGTATGTCTAAAAAATAATAATAATAACTTACCCACGTGATTTATTTACTTGTATGCATTATACTATGTCTATTGTTTAACTCGATATTATGATAATGCTTCTCTTTGAAAATGTATTTATTTAAATCCTTGTATGTAGATTTATTACACTCAATCAGAGTTATTCCCCGAGTACTTGCAAAATGTGTCAACGAAATAATGTAATTAAATAATAAATAGGTAATCAAATTACCCATTTACCTTTATATAATTAAATTCTAGCTATATTGAAAAAAAAAATTGAATATTTTATTTAAATACGACTTGGCGTTTTTATATTGAACATATTTGCTTTGTATTTGCAGATATTTATGTTAAACTTAAATATTTAGATAAAAATATTCACTGAATAATGTAGAGTTGCTACTCCACATTGTTTTAATTTGTAAGTAAAAAAAAAAAAAGATTTAACCTATAATATAAAAATAAATTATACATAGACTTCTTCACTTAATTACTTTTTGCAATACAATATTCAATTCTATTCCAAAATGTAAAATACTGAAATATACATATTTTAACTTCAAAGTCTTCGATCACTTGAGTATTTATTAATTACCAAATTGCTTAAAGTAAGCATTTAAATATTAATTCCTGCGAAACGTATTAACACTAGATAATTAATATATTTAAAAAGTATTTAATTAGGTTAAATATTTTCATTCAGGAATTATCAATTAACAATAATATACCTATCAGAATAATATTATTATTTTTATTCTAGCTTTTAACGACACAACGAAAATACATAAAATAATATATTAAACATGTTATACTACTATACTAAGTAATTAATAGTAAAGTTATGAGTTAAATAGTATTTATTAAACATTCAAAAATTGTACAGCATTCATGTGGCTTAGATTTTTATTTTCTCGTGCTCCGCTTCGAAATACCGTTTATCCAGTCTATACAATCTGGTTGTATGAGGACAAGGTCATAAGTGATAGATCGAATTTATTTTCGCTGTTACAGACAAATTTAATTATCGACGAATGTTTTATCATTTCTAAGCATATTTTAAACATACTTTGGATATCGTTGTCTGGTTGTTTTTCATTTAAAATCCACTGCAAAATGTTCACTGTCATACTTTGATAGTGAAAATATCGGTAGAAAAGATGAAAAATTGTTATTTTTTAACAGTTCTTGTTTTAATTTAAAGTAGAATTTTTAAAATTTCTATCAATTTAATATCGTGTTAGAAAAATGAATTAATAAGTTTAAACTTGATGTGCCGTTTTATATACTTAAGTATTCTGTGGGATTTTTAATGTACTCATAATCAAATTGCCGTAGCTTGTTTGTTGGATACATCGACCAACACGATTGAGTACACTCCATTTCCCTATAGAAAAATAACATGTTTGGGTACAAATTAATTTAACGTTTTAGCATTACTACTCTCCAGAAGACCACATGAGGACTATTGGTTCTTTATATAAGGCTTGATAATTTTTCTAGTAAATGGCATTCTTTTATTTCCTTATCTATTTTTTTTATTGTATCAAGAAAAAAAACAGAAGAAAATAGCCCAGAGAAAAAATAACAACGAAAAAAATCTTGCTTACTTATCATATATAGGTACCTAATAAGTAATAACATAGTTATAATGTATATAGTATAATATTTTCTTTTTTGTTTACAATTCTTATACAGTAAAAAATATCATTGTTGATAAATTATAATAAAAACAATATTTTTAAACGTAGCAGAAACTTCTTAGAAATTTCAGAAAAAAACCTACAGGAAATAAGCCAAAATGAAAATCACATTAAATATAAAATACATATAAGACTTTTCATATTTTTATTTTATATTACATTTCAAATACTAATATATTTTTAAATTATAATTATGTAATTTATCATATGTGGGGTTACTTTTTCGAGGTCTTAAATTTCGGGGTTATTTTTTCAGAAGTTATTTATCAATGGAATAATTTTTGGTAAATGGTCACTTTTACCAGAAATCTTAACTTAATTATCTGGTCTAAATCACTTTGATATTAACGAATTTGAGTTTTTAAATTAATTGCTAGTCTCTTATACTTGAAAAAACTTCGGATTTTTATATTTAGAATGTAAATAAAAATTTAACTTGTACCTAAGTGAAATAATCATTAATTGTTATAAAATTCTATTTAATGAATCTTGCATTGTGTTATCTCAAATATTACAATTTTATGTATAATAATATTAGATATTATTTTAATTCAGATATTAAACGTAATTTCTTATTTTTACAGTTTGTGCCTACTCTCTAAGCACAGTCTTGTGAGTAAATCAAAATTGTTAAAAAAAAAAAAAAAATAGGAATGATATGCTTAAAATATTTACTATAATTAGGTATTAGAATATACGAAACAAATTCTTTTAAAAATTTAGAATTTTGATATTAGTCACTTAAAAACTATTTTAAGCATAATACATTAGTGGCAGTCCCGTATTTAAGTGATGTTTAGTGTTATCACAAGTCACAATTTTAAAATTTTTTTGATTTTTTCCTCATTGAGTTTCAGAAAAAAAATCAGAAATGCTTACTTACGTAGTTAGGTATATAGTTTTTGGATTAAAATAACCTTTGTTCATATTATACGTATGTTTAAGCTAATCTAATTAAGATAGTGTTTATTGTTTTCCTAAAGTTCATAAATTATTGTAGAAAATATAACGATAACTGTTGTGTACTGCTGTAGCGTATAGCTGCTGGGTATCCATACGTTTATATACATTTATATGGCCAAACGTTTTCTATAATGTACAGGTAAAAATATTTCTGTATTATGTACTCCCGAACGTGCTGCGCCCATCGAAATCGCTTATTGTTCACCCATGGAAGACGAAAAACCAATTTTCACAGGTGTTGAAAAAAAAATAGTATTTTAAAATGATATATTATGTTAAGATAATGAATTATAGAAAAAATTAATGCGACATTTATTTAAATCTTTATTCACTTGGTCTCACTGTTTATTATTGTTAATAATATTTTTATATTTGAGTAAAATGATCACCGCGTGTAACATTAACCAAAGCAAACAAAGAAAAAAATAGTGCAGAAGCGTATAATATTCACCGGAAGTTCAGTTACCGGATCACGTGTTTGATGTGTAGCATTTTTTTTCTACATCTACCTATTTAAATATTTCGCATACGCATTTAATAGATCTTTCAAATTGTTACCGTTAAGTGTCAATCAATTGTTTTAAACTATTACTGATAGTGTACAATAATTTCAATTTCTATCAAATTTTCCAGATAGTGTCTATAATTTGTTTAGTGTAATTTATTCATATTATATTATAGTATTATGTAATTATATTAAATCTTAAAGAGATTTTTAAAAGCAGTGATTTTCTTTTTGTCTGTCACACGTGCTACATAGGAATTTAGATAAATACGTACCGATCGATCCAGTGACTTGTTAAGAAATCTTGATATGAATTTATTGTATATCTTCTTCATTGATCAACTTTTCCACTTTTCTTTAAACATTTTCTTAATACATCCAAAAATTTATCTTTATAGTTTTTAATTTTCTTATTTGTTTTATTATATTTTGTGAAATTTAGAGAGAGAAAGAGAGAGAGAGAAATTTAATTATACTTAATCATAAAAGTGGAAAAGTTGATCTAAAGTAGACTTCACGATGAATAATTTAAATACGTACATTGTACATTATACATTTTACATTTTATTAGAAAATTAAATACGCAGAATATGGCTCAATATTGAAAATGATTTACGAAGAAAATTATTATAATTTAGTGTTCTGATTAATCATTTCACATCAAATTTACTGGTGTAATTTACATTTTTTTTTTTTTTAATTTACTCGTACTTGTTTATATAAAATTTATGACATTTAAATAATAAAATGTTTATATTCTTATTTAGGTATACATATTGACTATAAAGGTGCATCCCCACTGCATGCGGCTTGGCCACTCGTGGTTACATTTTATTGTGAACGCGAAGCTGCATGACTTTTTTAACCGATTGGCCAAAGCCGCGGCTTCCCAATGGTTTCAGTTAACATCCTAGAAGCCATTCGGAAAATTTAGTGGGGATGTTACCCGTTTGGCAAAATCATGATTTTTCTTCAAAATACTATTATGAATTAATTTTTTTACATTTAAGTAAATTAATTAATTAAAATAAAAGTTATAATAGGTTATGACTTGTTTGAAAATGTGCTATTCACTACTATTTCCGATTAATTATAAATTACATATTTCAATAAATATAATAAAAAAAATTTGAGGTTATTGTTATTTATGTTTACTTAACTCTAATGTTTTATTAAAAACTAGTTTAAGTATTTAATACTGTTTGCCATTTATTATTTTACTTGCCTTTACATATTTTTTTAAGGCATCGATGATTGTTTTGCATACTTCTAGTACCTTTCTGTTCTTGAAATGGTCTGTTTTAAAATTTTAAATAAATGTGATAGTAATTATATAGTTAATAGTATGAGTTACACGTTAAAAATCTTAATGTTCGAGCCAATTGATCTTAAGCGGGTATTGGTTTTCTAAAATTTGTATAATTTTTTGAATTACTGGGCTTTTATACGTACTCAGAATCTCTTTGATTTAATAATCTTTTTAGACTCTGGTTCACGATGATTATGAACGCTGTGACAGCTAATAGTACGTTTTGGTCGCATGACATTTTAGTAAAAACTAAATTATAAATTAATATTAGTATATTTCGCTATCAAGAAAACTCATTGTAGGTAGTGAAAACGTTTAGGATGAGCTAGTAGATTAGATGTGGAGATGCACGTTAAAAACGTTTGTGATAAGAAGGTCGGGAACCACTGGTCTTAACGTTGATGTACACTGAAATATATACGTTTTGTTTTGAAGAGTAGTCGCCTTTGGACTTTAAAAATTAAAATGTCGAATGGGTACGATGATTTTTCCATAGTAATATGGATGTGAAAATACACAAATTTGTCATTTAGGTAATTTTTCTATTCGTTAAATCAATCGCGTGAACACGACTGTTCGTAAATCTGCTTACTGTCTATTAATAAAAAGAAAAAAGAAAACACTAAAAAACAGTTCAAACTTATTAGAACGTAGATCACAATAAAATTTTTGATTCACCTGAGGATTATACGTTTTCTAGTCGAAAGATATTTATGTCCCAAATTAAAAGTTTATTAAAATTGAACGATAATTGATAATTTATTATATAATTTTTATAATCTTAAAATAAAAATGTTAATATCTTCTTCTTATTTTTTTTGTAGGAAATTAGAAAACTTTTGATTGAATTCCCCGTCGAAAGTATTCATATCAGTACGTCGTCCGGCAGCAGCATGGCTCGAGTTACACTTGAAGACCCTGAATTGAGAATGGAAGAATGGGATTTCAATAAACAATTCATGCTTAGAGGGCAACGCATACCAGTGTCTCCAACACCTACGGAAATGCTTTTGTGCGTGGCCAGATTACCATTCAACTATACAGAAGACCAATTCATCCGACTTGTACAGATGTATGGTGAGGTGCGCAAAACGTTCTTAATAATCAGCGAGAAGACTGGGGAAAGTAAAGGATATGGATTTGTTGAATATCTAAACAAAGAGTGTGCGATCACAGCCAAATGTGGTTTGGATGGTAAGATGATCAACGACATGACACTTGTATGCGATTGGTTAGATGGTAGTCATATTACATATGATTCACTCCACTCAAAGTGCTTGTACGTTGACAATTTACCTAAATCATTCAGAGATATGAGTGAATTTAGGAAAGTTTTTGCTAAAGTTGTGAATCCACCATATTGCCAAGTGAGTAAATAGATTTAAATACCTATGAAAATTTGTTTTTATTTTTAGATCTTGCTAAATTCTTTAAAATGTTTAGATTGCACTGAAAAATGGATGTCCGCTAGATTGGGGTCTAGTCGAGTATAATTCGGCAGAAGACGCAGAGCGAGCACAATCAGAATTGAATGGGCACACATTAAAAGGCCATAATATTCGCATTACATACTACATACCTGGAGTCAGAGCTATAAATTTGTTTTTAAAATTACTGAATGAACCGGTAATGGTATAAAACAAAGTCATAGTCGTTTTCATTCTATACTTATAAAGTTCTATTCTATTACAGAGCAAATCCAAATGTGGTGGACTATTACCAGATCCTCCCCAGGAAGTTATTGAGCAATCTTTACAAAACCTATCCAAACAAAATCCTATTTGTAAGTTTTGTTGAATATTGTCTATAATTTAATTTTAAATAATTTTTTTCATTTTAGTTGCACAAAATCTTCAAAATATTATTTTCAATCAAATTAAAGCAAATCAAGTGGTGCCTGAAATTCAAGATTTTTCAGATGGTAAGTTTGTAATTGAATGTGTAATAAAAGATACAAAACAAAAATCAAAAACATGAATGTGTTATAAAAGTTATAGTTATTATATTATAATGATTGTTAATAATATGTTTATTAATATTTATAGCATCACTGAGGTCGCATTTATTAAACAGTAAAGTACAGCCATCCATGTTGCATTCTCCAACTAGTTTGCCTTTCATGGGTGCAACTCCTGAGGTACAATTTTTTTTATTTAAAATAATACTACAATATTACCTGTATTTTAATATTTTTTACCACTCTAGACTTTTGGAACAAGATTGTTGTCAAGCCCACCTGTAGGAGAAGTACCTCCACACTTAGCTACCGGATTGTTTGAAGGAGATTTGACCAACCCATTACTGGCTAATTATTACAGAGAATTATTAACTGCTCAAATTTTAGCTGGAACACAAAAACCCAATGGATTTGGAGGATTGCCTGCAAACCTCAATCCAACATTTGTCGATAATGTTCAACAAACCACCAACACTAACTCTTTGAATCAAATTGATGCTGTTCAGAAAGTTTATCATAACCAAAATTTACAAAGTATTGGCCAACAATTAGCTCAACAAATAGCTCAACAACAAATTGGTCAGCAATTAGCTCAACAGCATCAACAACAACAGCAACAGCACAGTAATATTGGTCAACATAATATAAATCAACAACAAAATGTGGTTATTAATATCTACGGAGGTGTAAATACTACTACACCACCACCAACACCAACACCGACAACCCCTACTTATCCGTTTGGTTCATCATTGTCTCTGAATTTAGAACAACCCTGGCCTAAAAGCACCCAATCTTCAACAACTGATACTTATTTAGCTAGCCCTATTGCTGCGCCTGAAAAATCTTCAGTGAGCTACTCACCAGTGTCTACATGGTCCTCTATGCAGAGCATTGCATCTACTCCATCACCACAATCTCTTTACTCTCCATTGGCTCCAAATATTTGGACACCCACTTCGTCTACATCTTCATTAGCCAGTCAACAGGAGACGTCCCGTGGTCAAAAAAGAGGCATTCCTCCATCACCTGAACTCAGTCCTGAGGGCATGTACATTGGACAGCATTCACAGGGAATTGGCGGTCATTATGCTGATTCTTACTTGAAACGCAACAAAAAAAATTGATTTCATTTCCCACAGTTAGCTTTCTATGTTTTATCTAAAACGTATGTATCTTTTTTATAATTTTTATGTTAATTTCACATTCAGGACTCAATATTTATTTTATATTCTTGTTTAATTTTAAGATTTAAGTATTACTAAAACGATTATAGATTCGCATTGGTCCGTATTTTTTTAGGGCATTGCGCCAACTCTTAACGCGAAACAAAAATAAAACCATATATGGTACGCGTGCAACTTATCTATTTCTGTTTTCTTTTTTTAAACCTATGTGTATTTACTTTTAAAGTTAATCGTGATCCAATTCATTAATTTATTATTCTCATTTATTTTAGTATTTGACTTTGATTGAACATTGTTGACTGATATGATTGTATGTCATATTCATTTTTTTTTTTTCATTTTGTATAAAATATCTTTGATTTATTGCCAATGTCTAAAATCTATTTCTTTTTCTTTAATATTGATTTATATGGAAGATTTATTCTCATATAACACGTTGAACGTGGAATTTTTTTAACATTAATATATTATATTTACTAGTATTATCAAGATTAAGGATTGAGAATAGTACTTTAAATTTATTTTAATTATCAAATTATGCTTTTTATATCTGTGGTGAATTTTACTACTATATTCTATGAATGATAATGGGAGATAATTGTGTCCATTGTTTTTATTCAGTTTTATTAATATTAATCATTTACTAATTTTTCTTTCTTTTATTTTTTTTTTTATACACAAATGTTAAGTGTTAAATAATTAATTATTAATTGTAATGTGGAAAATTAAGTAAAATTATTAGCTAAACATACTATTATAATATAATGATTAGGCAAATGACATTAGATCTATTGGATCTATTCTTTGTTTTCCTCTACTCTTGTAATATTTATTTGAAGTCTGTAAATATTTTGAACTGTGATTATTTACGTTTTAATATTATGAAATTAATATTGTTCATAAGCCAAAGTGATTATATTTTAAAATGCTCATTCAGTCTTAACTACAAAACTCAAATTTGGATATAAATATTGATCTGGCATAATATGTTATGTTTAAAACTAAATATGAAAACAAAATATTATCAAACACAATTTTCCTAATTTTTTTATATTAAGACTGTATAAGTATTAATAAGGTATGCAATTAAAATTTTACATATTTTGTATTACTATTATTATTATAAATATTTATTTTTTATAATTTAAATCATTTTAAAGAAGTAAATTAATATGATTTTTTTTTGTTTTTTTTTTTTAAGGCTGATTAGTTAACCCGCTTTCTCTTACTTCATAGACATCTTATGGTAGTCTGTTTTTATTTATTTTTTGTTTCTGTGTAAATGATTTTTTGTATGTTAATTGTCCATCAACTATTTTCTTAAATATTCTATAATTATTTTTTTTTTTTAATGTATACGCATAGCATTCAAGCTTGCTTCAATTTGAGAAGTACAAATTTCGTTACAATCTTTTATTATTTTATGTAAATAAATTAAACTATAAATGTTTTTTCTGATTTTAGAAAATAACATTGTTAAAATGTTTTGCCTTATTATGTTACTTTGTCTTTTTTTATGTCATATCTATTAATCAAACTTATTTCACATTTTTGTAACATAATTATATATTTTACAAAGTTTTGTCCTCGTATATTTTTACCATATTTGTGTAAAAAGTTTTATTTATAAAAAGTTATAATTCAGTTTTATTTTACTTCAATTTTTTTTTTTTTGTTCATCCATAACTTGTTTTCTAATTATTTACAGTCTTTTAGCTTTGCAACCAAAAATAATATGACAAATATCATGACAGGATTGAATATTACTCAACTAAATGATTAAATAAATATTGTTGATATTTCTTTAATTTTATTTCTACACTTAATGATTTTCAAAAAGGCTGACTAGTGTACTGTATAACAATCATTATTTTCCATTATTTTATGTACAATGATTTATTATTATTTATCATCCATCGAAATATTATATGACGATGATTGATCTTCTCGATCTTCATAAAACTTTTTTTAATAATTTTGTTATCTTGGCATTCTCATGTTATTTAATTATAGAATAATGTTACTTCTTTAATGTGATAATGTCAATATCCTTGTTCTATGCTATGATGATGTATTAACATATCAAGGAGAAAATACTTAAACGTGATGTTATATCGTATATATATATGTGTATTTTTTCTATTATCTTAAATTGGTTTACCTAAATATGTATGTGTGAGTATTTATATATATGTAATTTTTTTTTTTTTGTTTTTGAATGGCTTATTATAAATTTTGATAATGAAACGTGTAGTTATAGAATATTAATGTATAACACGATTGTTCATTTATTAAAATTGATAATTACTATATTTTTTTCTCTTACTATTATTATTTGTAATAATATAATAATTTATTTTTCTTGATTATTTTCTTTTTATTGTATTGTATTTAAAGAAAATTTTCGGAATATATTTGACTTAAAATATATTATATTGTCTATTATTTGTATTTTATAATTTGACCTTAGAGATTTAATTAATGCCCTTATGTAACCTACTTATTTTCTTTCATTTTGGTATCATAAGTAGAAATTATTAGCAGTGACATCAGTCGTTGGTATAAACTAGGTTTAATAACTAGAAGTTAATGTTCCTATATAATACTCTTAGGAGATGTATACAAAATATTTGTGTTGGTGCATTGATAATATGATATGAAAATAGATATCGTAGATATTTAATTAATATTTTCGATATTGATGTCTATAAATAATTATCTCAAATATTTTGATATCGGGACTCGAAACAATATCAGTATCTCAAAATCATTCTTTAGTTCAACTTGAACTGTACAACAATTTGAAAGTAAAAATTTTCTCCAACGAAAATCCTTTAAATTGTTCTTTAAATACCGAACATTACAAAATGAACCTAGATATTCAGCTGCATCATTACCATCAAAACAAAACAAAAAAAAAATTATAATGGTAACTAGTGTTCCCTGTAAATAATTATTCAGTAAAGATGGAATGCTGATCTCATAAATGAAAAAAATAAATAATCTCCTGCAAGTTCCGTTTCCTAATTCCTATTTCAAATGTATTATTTATGTTAGTTAAAATAATTTATCAAATTTTTTAATTTTATTTATTTTATGGAAAAAAATTTGTGTAAAAGAAAAAGCATTTGTAAAAAAAAAAAAAAAAAAAAAATGTTAAGAAAAATGTATTAACATATGGCATAATTTTTATAAAATTCGGAAAATTAAAAATAAGTTTTAAAACGTTTTTCAGAAAGTTGCTGATCAAAACTTTTGAGCAGATATTTCTATATAAAAACATGTACACAGAAAGTATTGATAAACATCAATGTAAAAACATTAGCTTCTTTGCTCAACTCAGAATCTTAAAAGTGATGTTTCTAAATTCCTTTATTTATCCTGAATGTGATCAAAATTTTTTGAATTTTTGCTTAGTATAAATTGACTGATACACAACTCGTGTTGGGAAAATGAATGAAAATTACAATTCCCTATTTAGTGCTACTAGTTTTGGATTTACTTTTAAATTACTTTAGTAATTTAAAGTTGATTTCATGAAAACTTTATTTATGGCATTATCAGTAGTTTATTGTTAGGTTTGGACAAACTGTTAAAAATTAAAATAGAGTAAAGATAAGTAAAGTAAATTAAAGCATAGATAATTTAAAAAAAGTTTAGACAAGAAAGCCGGACATAATTCGCACCGTGGATATTCTTCGCTTCTCAGATCAGATAATCTTGGTGAATGAGTTGAATTTTAAAGAAATGATAAATCATTACTTTAATTATACGATTCTGAGCAAAGAAAGTTAACAATATAAAGAACAGTAATAATCATTTTCAACACACCCACCAAGAATATTTGAGCCAAAGAGTGAAGAATACCTTTCCGAAATGAGGTTAGCTTTCTTTTTGTCTATACTTAACCTTAATCATCTTTGCTTTACTTTCTTTTAATTTACTTAACGTCACTTATCTTTGCTTTACTTAAATTTACTTTTTTTTTATCCAATAAATTAAAAAAGAAAAAACGTGCGCTAAATTATTACTCATATTATTGTCTATCTATGTTAAAATCTATAAAGTTTTGATTAAAAAAAGATAATTTCAGAGTCTTTTTTGCTGGAAAATAATTTTACTCGTTTCTTCAATTGGACGATTCTGAGCGGAGACTCAGTTTATCAAGGCAATTTTATTATTCCTCTATTTATACACGATTGGTAGAGTTTACACGGGTGATTACTATCAACCAGTGGAGTTTACATATTCCCTACATAAGAATAAGGATGCAACTGATTCGTTTCCATAGAACTCCTTTACTAAAATGCATGCTCCAACCCCCCCCCCCCCAAAAAAAAAAAAATAAATAATTCCGTGTAACTCTACGTTCTCT
>JAIPRM010001351.1:0-21691 GCA_025469315.1 Stegophylla sp. TES_Ste_2020
GTTCAGAATCGTTTTACTGAAGAAATGATTTATCGTTTCTTTAAAATTTAATACGCCCGTCAAGAGAATACCACCCGTCGTGCGAAGTACACCCATCGTGCGAAGTATGTCCGGCTTTTTTCTTGTTCAGTGTTTAGTTTTCTTTTGACACCTTTTTATCCTATTCTCATTTTTTATAAAACTGACTATTATTATTGTGTATTAACTAAAGCTGCGCTCAGAATAGTTTTATTGTAGAAATGATTTCTCTTTTCTTTAAAATTCAATATACTCACAAGAGTATCCTACCTGAGGAATAAAAAATATACATCATGTGAACTATGTACAGTTTTAACCATTTAATTAAGTAGTATTATGCTGTAATATAAGCTCAGTCTGAATGAAAATATTTTATTGTTTATCTATTCAGTGTCGATAGATAATCAATCAGTAGACATTATAGACAGGTGTTTACGTATAAAAAATGGTTTTATAAATTTAGGGTTCCCAAAAGTTGGTTAGCCCAGGGCCATTAATTACATTAATCCGGTTCTGTCTAAAACAAATATGTTTAATATTTCTTATTGTCGAATTTACGTTAAATATTGTATTTGTAATTTTCCAGAAAACCGTTAACCAGCATAGTAGTTGTAACTTTAATCTAAACATCATTTTAAATGTCTAAAATAAATCAAACTAGATACGTTATTCGATCCCTTGAAAATGTTATTTGTCCCTTGAAAATGTATGTAAATTCTAATGATATTCGCTAAATAAATGCCTATTAAAACATTGTACCTTAAGTGGTAAGTAATAAAAATTTAAATTGTCAATTGAAAGCAGATTATAGAAAATGTAAGAATAAACTAAATTAACGTGAAAATATTACACGAAATATCAAAACAGTCATTGATTTTTGTCAAAGCGAATTTCGAATCACAGCGGAAAAAAAAAATATATTTGCCCGTGGTAAATTACGATTCAAAGTCATATGACAGAAAAAAAAATAAACGGCGAATCCGAGGTGTCATAATAATAATCATGGTGTACAATCACGGTCACATAGATTTAAATGACCGTGATTGTAATAACTGAAGTACGCGTTGATATTATTACTATTATTATCGACTACGTACCTGAAAATCGGTATTATTTTAAGTAAGTGATATTGAAATCAGACATGAGATTCTTTCAAATGTCATGGGTTAGAAATATATGATGAAAAGCCTCTCCTCCCTTTTCCGCTAAAGTAATCTTCGATTGTTATCACTAAATCCATTTTTCGCCAAAGATTGTACTCCGTTTTCTTCCAAAATAAATTATATATATATATATATATATATATATATATATCAACTAATATTTTTCGTGTGCCCCTGAATCTAAATCCATAAAAATCATAATAATATCTGGTACTTAGTCCATGTTCTGACAAAAGTATTATCATTTCACTTACTATTATTATTCGTAATTTCTACACATCCTACACAGACAATTTATTTATTATTCGCACACGGAAAAATCGATTCATTTTTTAAGTCATCATTAATACTAAAAATAGTTAGGTATCTAATTTTGTGAAAGTGTTTATTTCAGGCTAAGACTCTTGGACAAATTTCATTTTCAGGTCTTAATGCTAAATAGTTAAAATTTTATAACTACAACAAAAGAGAAATTTCCAATATTTTTAAAGTTCTCAAAATTGCTCAAAATTGATAAAATATTTTTAAATTTTTATGAAGTATGCACGTGCTTATTTTTTGTAGTTAATGAAAGATTCAAGTCTCTAGGTCCATAATTTTTGTAGTAACATTAAAAAAACAAAATTCAATTTTACAAACATTTTGGTTTTTGTCATATTTTATCGTTTTTTGTCAATTTGTTGGTAGTTTTCCTTACGCTTAGAAAAAGTATTGAGAATTTTGAAAAATTATATCTCTAAGTACCATCTGTGTATAATTTCCTATCTAAATAGTTACTGTATGGTCTGGATGAAATTTTAGTCAAGTATTGATAATTGCTATACGAAAAAGTATTTACAGAAAAAAGTAAAAATAAACATCATTGTAAAACTACTAGTTTTTTCGCTCCACCCAGAATCTAAAACATGAAACAATGTTTATTACCGCACAGATTTGCACTTTGCAAAAAGTTCTGTTCCTACAAAGTCAAACCTGTACACTGTTATTAAAATTGATATCGTCGTAAACATACATAAAACCATTATACACAAATATTTAAATATTTCATGACCACCATTCGAAATTACCTACATAAGAAAAAAAAGTTAACTCCAATATTGCCATTAATATACCTCATATTACTTCAAATTATACGAACTACAAAGTGAATTTAATAACTATTGTTGTATTGAAACCCATTTTGTTAAAATTATTAGAGTGTAGGGACATGATTTTTTGTTGATGGCAAAATGCCTCTACGCGCGGCTAAGAATAAAAACCATGTACAATTTTTAATTATTCGTCCATAAAAAAATTTCTTCTACCAAAATATTTGCAATGTAATTTTCTATCTATGTACTAAGTTTCATAAAAATCAGCTTAACCAATTATTTTTTATATCCGTTGAAGTATGTAATTTTAAATAAAATTAATTAATTCTGTGAAAATGCTTACTTTAAACAGTTATAAAAAAAAAAACTTGACTTACGATTTTCGACATTTTTCAGTACCGTTGGTAATATATATGAGTATTATATTTGTACTAAATTTTTAGCTCTTAATATCCAGACATTAAAATGTTACGAAATAAAAACTTACAAAAAATTAGAATCTTCAATTTTTTTTAAAGTTCAGTACTTACCTTAAAATTAGACGGATGCTTTTAAAAATTTTAGGAGGTATGCACGTGACTATTTTTAGTAGTTGGTGAAAGTTCCAAGTTTCTTTATTATTTTGGAAGTAATTATTAAATGATTAAAATTGATTTTATGATAATATTTATTTTGATATTTCCAGTAAATTTGTCAGTACTTTTTCCGATTATTTTTCAATAAAAATCTCGTAAAGTTTTGAATTATTCGTCCGTAAAAAATTTTCTTTCGCCAAATATTCACCATATAATTCTCTATCTATGTACAAATTTTTGTAAACATCGTTTATCCAATAATTTTTTATATGCATTGAAGTGTATAATTTTATGAGAAACTCATGAGTTCTGTCAAAATGCTAACTTAAATACAGTTATAAAAAAAAACTTGACTTACGATTTTCGAGATTTTTTCAGTACCGTTGGTAATACATTTGAGTATGTTTTTATTACATTTTCAGATCTTAATATCCAGACATTAAAATTTAATTGCATAAAAACTTACAAAAAATGACAATTTTCTAATTTTTCAAAGTTCTGTACTTATCTCAAAATTAATCAAATACATTTAAAAAATTTATGAAGTATGAGCAAGACTATTTTTAGTAGTTGATGAAAATTTTAACTTTCTAGCTCCAATATTTTTGAAGTTATGTTAAAAAAATAAAATAAAATTTATGAAAATTTTAGTTTTTTACCGTTCTTTACTAATATTTGGATAGTCTTGACATGCGCTTAAAAAGTAGGTATTGAGAATTTTGAAAAATTACCTCCTAAAATTATCAACTAGACCAACCTTTTCGACATTATGGACCACTTATCAGTTATCACACTTACCATATACTTTATACTTATACATTTTTTTAATAAAAATAATGCTCAGTAAATTTCCATTTTATTCATATGAAATGATCCTTCTTATTAATATAACAAAATTATAAATGCTTATTTGATCATAAACAATTCTTTAGGAGTTTTTCATTTAGAACAAAATTATTAAGTCATATTAATAGTTCAAATATACTGTGTAGCAAAATAATTTAAGCATATATTTTACGAATAAACAATTCATTTTAAGTGTGACATCTGTTCCTGCAGCTTATTTAAAATAAGTAGGTACTCATCTCAAGCCGAAACTAGTAGCAAATTTTAATAACTATGATCATTGATTATGATTTATGAATAGTAAACAGGCCGGGCGGACTGGAACAACAAATCAGCCCGGGCGAACATCACCCATTACCGTGGTTTTAGATTTTGAGTGGGTAGAAAAAGCTAATGTTTTTACAATTATGTTCAGTTGTTTTTCTGTAAACACATTTTCTTATGGAAATACATGTCCAAAATTTTTGACCAGCAACTTATTGAATTAAAATTCGGTTTTAAATAGTACTTTATGTAGAGGTTAGATATTTTACGAAATTTTCAAAATGTTGACGAAAAAGCCTTTTTATAAGTTATACAAATGCCGTGAAAGCCATGTGCTATGGTGTTGTTATAAATTAAATAACTCCAAAACAACTTTATGGCACTTAGACTAATATTGATTTTCAATCTTTATATAAATAAATAATAATATGAGTAATGTTTTGGTGCAAGATAATTTTTAAAATACGAAAATGTTTTTTCAATACTTTTTTTTATAATCTTTTTTTCTTTTCTCATAAAATAGTGAAATATAAAACTGGCCAAGTAAAAATATTTTTACTTTTATTATTATAATTTTTTTTTTTTTTTTTTTGTTATAGTAACAATCTGAATCATTTTTAAGTGTGATTGTTTTGAATAAACTGAATTTCCGCTCAGAATCATCTTATTGAAGAAATGATTGATAAATAATCATTTCTTTTATAGTAGTAAAAATACCAGAAAGTAATAGGTATCTAATGTTCAAATGTAAAATAGGTAAATACCTGTCGATGGTGATGAAAATACTTGTATACCTATGTCCTCGCTAGGTACGTATTAAACGTGTTAATGGTAAAAACGCATTTTAGGTAAAACTCGAATTAATCGTAAAATTTAAAATATTGAATTCTGAAAATATTATTAAGGAGATGATATTTTGCAATGTTGAATTAAGAAATTAATACATATTACATAGGTATACCTATTAACGAATCGACAATGCCACGGATGTGCGACGTCTGCAAAGAATGCATGACATAGAGCTATTAGAAAATAAACTGCATTACTGCACGGTGCCAGATGCGTAGGAATTTCGCACGGTGAGGGGAAATTTTACGAAAAATTTTGGAAAAGGGACAAAGAGAAACTATTAATAATTTTATAATATAAGGCAAATTTAACGATTGATGAAATTTCATCGATTCCGTAATAATTTATATGATACCAATAAAAAAAAAAAAAAAAAAGGATTTCTGTATTAGGTACATTAAATAATTCATATTCAAAGTGCACACAGCTTATGATAACTTTGAAATTATTCATGAAGACTTTTGAATGAAAATTCAACATTTTCGGTTATTATACTAAATATCTACTATTTCACAACAAGGTTAAGCGATCTAGTGTGGCGCAATGGTAACCCAATCGGCCTATCACGTGACAGTGCCGAATTCCACTCAATCCTCAGAAATCCGAAATTTTTGCATTTATTTTTTTTTTCAACCATGACTAACTAGATTTGTTACGATAAACATAAGTAAAAATTATCTTACAATGCATAAATGTTGATTTACCATAATAATTATAGTCGCTTTATTTTATTTTATTATGATGCTTATATTTTATTGTCATTTGAAATTATTTATGGAGTATTCGTAAGGTACATGTGAATAAATGAAAATCAATTTTCGTTTTTCGTAAATGTTGTATGTTACAAAATAATTGACAGATCACCATTTATGTTCAATTCTTCAAAACTGATAATTATTATTGTGTATTAGTTGAAGTTCCGTTCAGAATCGTTTTATTGAAGAAATGATTTATCGTTTCTTTAAAATTCAATACACCCGTGAAGTGTATCTCACCCAACAGGCGAAGAACACCCAGACGAGCGAAGTACACACTTTTTTTATTTTTGTTTGATATTTTGTGATATAAAATAGTTACTTATATTATAATGTCCAAACCATAACCAGTACAAAGTAATTATTGTTATTACATTTCCACATCATACATATTTATTAAAGACGTAATTAGATGTGCTGTTTCTATTAAACACATGTATTTTATGTTTATTTTAGATTCTAAATGGAGCGCAGAAATCAGTGTTTTTACAATGATGTTAATTTTTTTTTTTCTAGAAAATTTCTAAAACATTTAATGTTTGTCCAAAAGTTTCGATCACCAACTTTTTGAAGCAGAATTTGCCTCTAAAAGTAACATTAGACAGGTTATTTCTCAAAACTACAAAAAATTTAAAAAAACCCTTTGAAACTTTTTTTTTTTAATTTTAATTTTATGAAGATTTAAATATAGATTGACAATAATATGAAAAATATTTTTCTGAATGAAATTTTTAATGTTTAAAAAAAAATGTTGTGATTTTTTTTTTCTGATACTTTATGAACCATTAATTTTTTTTTCTTGTTCTTAGTTAATAGGGGGATATAAATCTGGTTGAGTAAAATAATTATTTTTGTAATAATTAAAAACTTTGTTAGTTTCTAAGTAAAATTATATTGTATACACTGAAACGTCACTCAGAATCGTTTTATCGAAGAAAAAAAGTTATCATCTCTATAAAATTTAACACACCCACCATGTCTCACCTTAAGGATCAATGAATACCCTTGGTGCGAAATATGTCCGGTTTTTGTTTGTGCTCCTCCCTTTGGACATTACTAAATACGCCTCTGCTCGTGATTACATTAATACAAAAAAGACACACAAATTTGTAAAACCAACATATTCTTTGCTCCTCTTAGAATCTAAATAGAAATAAGCATGTTATTCTTGCTTTAAGCACTAGGCATGCTCATCCATTTTTTGAGCCATAAAAATGGAATTTTTTTTTTTTAATATTCAACTAATTATAGGTAATAAAAACTATGTTTTTCATAGCTTTTTCATTTCAAATGGCACCCCTTATCTGAACAGCACAATTTTATATGGACAATTTTTCTGTAAATTTTGATGTATTGAAATCAAAATTTTTGGCAGAGAAGAGATGCAAAATTTTGTTTTGCCAAAAGTGCAATAGTGATGGCTACGATACTGCCTACCAAAATATTTTATACAATATAAAGTTAGGTAAATATAAAATATGCATGTATACAAATAAAAATAACTACTTTAAAATACATTATTTTATATTTAGTTAAAAATAAATATATTAATTAATAATACAACAAAATATTTTTTTTTCTATACTTTACCAGCTTACTCTGTAACAAAATAAAATAAATACAATTATAAAATACAACGCTAGATTAAAAATATACAGCAGTCACTTAACAAAGTACTTGTAAAATTTTTCAATATGTAACTTCTGAAAAAATTCTCAGTAAGCAACAAATACGGTTATAGTTTTAAGTTGAAACAGAGCTGGAAATAATCTAATTTATGAAATCTTCATTTACAAAAAAAGTTCGACATTAAGATAATAACTAAAATTACTGATTAGATTAATTAGAAATGAGATCAACAACTTTAATTGTTAGGTAAATATCATATTAACTAGATAGAAAATGTCTTCAGTCTTCAAATTCCAAATATTTATCACAAATGTTTACAGTAGTCTTGCTAGATAATCCCAGCCATTGTTAGTCCAGACATCTGAACAATAAATTATTTATTATATATATTATGTATATATTATATTTATATAATACATAATTATGGATAATGTAAACTAAATAAATATATTTTACATTTTTATAAATGAGATGTTATTTTTGAAAATATTAATTCATAAGTTAAAAAATTAGATAAATACAAGCAAATGAGTAATTTTTGTTACAACCAAAATGATTAAAAATACCTGACCCCTATACACTTTGTTTTAAAACTTATTTTGAACGTCATTCCATTTAATTCAGACTTTCAATAATTTAGGGAAAGTCTGGTCCAAGCAAATCTAGATTAGGAAGACTCTACTGTACTTAAGTTTGATAACAATATTTAACAACACAAATTATTAAAAATTAAAAAAAATTAAATAGTTATTTTTTGCTTAAGTAGCAATATAAGCAAGATAAAAAAAGAATTAATTTAAAAAAATAAAAAAGTTATTACACTGTTTGAGCAATATTATTAAGTCCTACATCAATAATTTACTTGCACACATAATTAATATAAGTCAATTTTCATTTTGAACTAATAAACAATAAACTAATTAGTTAAATTTATGTTGACCTAATCATCCCATTATGCCATTAAAATTATTTATAAAACCATTTTTTTTCCATTTCATGAAAAAATGAAACATGAAACATGAAAAAATAATATTGCAACAAGGGAAGAAAATTTTTTTTAATACCTTTATTGGTATTTTAAACAACAATTTTAAAATATATTTTAGTTCATAGTTACATTGTAGAATACATTGAAGTTACAGGTATCTTTAGTAAGTACAGTGTTTCATGTACCTATGCAAATGCTAAATGGATAAATATGGATTGAGACAACTTGATTAATAACACGTTTCATCCACAGATATATATTATATAAATAAATATAGGTATATATATTAGTTACTTTTAAAAGTAATAAAGTTACTTTAATTAACCGTTATTCAAACAAAATTATAATGCAATTACTTTACTTTTAAACTCATAAGTAATTACATTACTTTTATATTATAATACAGAAAAAAATCCCAGATTTTCTGGCACTACACCAATTGTATCATGATTCATGGTGCCCCAAAAGGGAAAGTCGATAAAAATGTCCATATCAAAAATGGCCACGGAAATAATGTCCATGTACCAAAATAGTCAAGTACAAAAATGTCTGTATACTATAATGACCATAAGCAAAAATGTCCAGAGGAAAATATGGCCAAACACAAAAATGACAAAAAGTAATTTGTTAGTATTATCTATACATATACTTAACATTATCTATACTAACATTATAATTTAAATTGATGTACAATTGAGATAAAAACTTGTATAGACGTATGTATATACTGGTTTATATCATATTGTATAATATTATCATTAGATATTTATAAAATAATTTTTAATTTTAATTTCAACATATTTTGATACACTATTTAATAATATACATAAGTACTTAAAACATTAATTTTTTGTTCACATATTTTGATATACTATTTAACAATACATACTTAAGAAAACATAATATTATATATATTAACATAATATTTTATGCTAATGCATTTTTTTATTTTTTATTTATTGTTATAAATGTTTTATCTGTTTTTTTTTTTTTTTTTGTATAATAATTTATTGTAATACCTAAATATTACTATCCAATATACACTAAAATTATTATAATCTTAAGGTGTATTAATTTGTTATTTCCTTTTAAGCCAACATCAATGTACATATTTTATATTCCTTATAACTTAATGTACATTTTAGAACATATTAGTCTAGAAGTAGTGATTTTTATGTGAAGAAGTGGTGAAATCTTATTTATCATAAAATTTGCCATTTTAGTGTATGGACATTTTTGTACCTGGCCATTTTGTTATATGGACATTTTAACCTGGATATATTTTCCGTGACCATTAATTTCGATATGGACATTATTTCCTTGACTCCCCAAAAGGTGGCCAGAGTTAAATAATATACGAGTTAAAGACTATAGTTTATACCAAATTTAATAAATTCAGTACCGGCCCACTAAGTTTTAGGATTTTAAACAGAACAAAAAAAGGTCCTTTTGAAAAAAATGTTATAATTTACTGGCCAAGAACCTTCCAAATTTCACCTTATACTTTTATATATTTTGTCACATATTACACAATTGGCCCAAATAACGTGCGGCCTATCAAGTTTAACTCGGTAACTCGCCTGGCCTATCCGGGCCTGAATAAATTTAATACAACATATTTTAGTACATTTAAAAATATTTAAATACGGTTATTGTTAATATTAAATGATAAGGACAATAACTATGTATAAATTATGTGTAAAAAAAATAAAAATAATAAAATATTTACGAAATTTCAATGTTTGTAACGCGTTATATAAAAGGAAATTACTTATATAAAGTAATTTCCATTACATTTTCGTTACATCAAAACAAATTACCTACGAAAATACGTATATGCGTTACAATAAATGTAACATCATTACATTAACGCATTACTTTTCGTTACATTACTACCCAACACTGTATAATATATATATATATATATATATAATAAATACTTAATTTAAATTTTCTTGGTTATTAAATATCACTGAATTTTTAAATTAACTTTAAAGTTTAAATATTAAAAAAATATTATTTATATTATATAATCAGATGTGGTTCAATCTTATTTATTGATAATAAAAATAATGATATGATATCTCGAAGAACCATACAGATTATTATTTACAAGCAAGATATAAAAAGTTTCTCGTAATGTATGATTACATATCAGTGTTTATTTCATGTGATCTGAGGACCAGGACTATCCGTGTCTGAGAGAGTACAGTATATTGAATAATAAAGATTATATAATTATTGTATTCAAAAGACATCCAATTTTTTATCATTTGTATCTCCTACTACAGAATAATTCTGTGATCCTACTAATACAATTATTATAGATAAACTTATGTATTACCTATGATCGTGCCAACTAGTGAAAAATAAGAAAATAAAAAGATTTGGACTCAATTTTCCTCAATGTGTATACTCTCAGTTTTACGGTAATTTTTATTCGTCTATAAAAAACTGTTAAGAATCCGAATTCTCTATCAGAAACATAATATTATACTACTCTTATCCGAACACGAGTAGAAAGTGTTTCTGTTCAAAAAAATCATCATTGTAAAACTACTAGGTTCTAAAACTTAAAGCTATACAATGGGCAATATTGTCATATTTTTTGGTGAACAATCTCATGAAATTAAATTTTTACAGATAATACCTGCTGGCTGCTATATATTTTAAAAGAAACCTTGACTACATGTTTTTAAATCAGTTTAATCCCCACAATGTATATAACTTATACCAATGCAAAATAATTTTTTCCTACAATTTCTGTGATTGATAAATTGCCCAATTTTTTAAGTTTTTACCTCTGCATTATGCCAAATATGCGTAGGTATATGAAAACCTAAAATTTCGTTCGTTATTATTTTTATTCACAGCAGCTGCGGATCAAAATAACTGTTAAGTTATAGTATTGTAAATTATAATTCAAAAATAACCTTGCTGCTGATCACTTAATTTATTCATGTTTAATAATATGATTTGATATTGATATTATCAATTATTGAGTTAAACTCAATTCGCGCAGCGCCGGTTTAATTACTATTTACATTTCGAGTCAAGCTGCTAACGGGTGCGGTACCGTGTTTTGACATGCGCAGTAGCTACAACTTCACACAACATACACATGACACACCGTCGTCGTCCGGCAGCGTCCCACGATAGGCCAGCGGTGTCTGTGTCCTCGACCGTTTCACCGCTCAATTGTTAATTTCTCAAGAGCACCTCCGCCATCGGCTACCCAGTCAAAGTCTGTCATCTGTGACCTGCCGCCCCGGATCGTGCAGAAAAAGGCGAAACAAGCGTCAGTTTATCCGCGGTTTTGCTGTTCGTGACGGAATTTGTACTTTACCATTCGCGTTTTGTCACTGCAATAAAAGTCATCACTGTCGCCGCGGCGAACAGCGTGAGTAGCTGCCTCATCCCTCTACAGCCTGGTCCTGATGGTAACGAGCGTTCATTTAGTCCAACACATGGTGTAAGTCTTCGTCCAGTCTGTTAATCAAATACGATCGCTACTGTTGCCTTAGACGTTTTTCATATTTGTTGTGTTGCAGTGTGAATAGAAATTGACATTTACCACCAACCCTGAGAGAAAAGGTCCTTGCAACATGACAAACATACACCACATTAATATTCAGAAAAAAAAACTGTGGAAGTCGTTGCGGACGCACATTTTATCCCGTAGAGAAAAAACCAAAAAAGGTATAAATGTACCTAGTGCTTTTTATTTTTATTTTTAGAACGTATTACATTTGCAGTTATCTGTTTATCAAATATTCACACTGATAATATACCTAGGTAGGTAGTACATGCGTCCATTTAAATTTTGGTTGACCACAGCAAATTGTTTATTTTAACAGTGTGTAGGATACCAAAGTGTCTACTTTTCATTTAAATATATATAATATATAATAACCACAGACATGAGTTGTTTTATATGTCTGAAATTTAAACCAATTAAAAAATGCTTTTTAACAGAAACATTGATTATTAATAATTAATAATTACCTATGATAGTTTCTATAAATTATATAATATAATCTTTACTAATACCCACACTAAATGTTTACTAATAAAATGGCAAAATCCTACAAAATGTCTTAATTATTGATTTTATACTTTTATAATCTAATATCTACCTACCACTATTTGTATCAACTATTCTTATTAGAAATATTATTTAATTATTACTGTTGGTATTAGATTTATTTAATTTTTATAAAATTAATAATATTAATCAAAAAAATTTTGCTTGATGGTATCTCCTGATATATGTCTTATTTTTTAAATCTTTTATAGCCGAAGCAGTGGCTGAACTTTTGAGAAAAAAAAAGTTGATGGAACATAAGAAATTACAAGAAAATAAATTATCCTTGGCACAAATCAATGGTCGTTTATCTGAATTACAAGATAAACGTGTTGAACTTGAAGAAGAAAAACATTTGCTTCTTAATCAGGTCCAAACTACTCAAAATGATATTTTTACTGAGGCTTTTTGGTATTTATACTATGAAATATATATTTTTGTAATTTGATTAGTTAATAGTATTATTTATTATATTGTGAATATTCATGTAAATCATTATTTAGTATTAAAAGTTAAAATAAAAATGATTATTTATTGTTATATAAAAAAAAGTTAATTGTTTTCATTTATTTGTTTTAAACTACTAAAGGTGTCTATCAAAATGATTTAACTTCATTTTCTGAGATATATAATATTTGTATATCTCATAATACAAAATATTTACTGAGTACAAAATTACCTTACCTACTGATCTTATCTATCTGTATTTGCACATCAATTGATTTTACAAGTACCTATGTTAATTCAGTTTTTATTGTAACAAAGACCATTACATTTATTTTAACTTCAAAAATAACATTAATTGACTCAATCTTGTATGTTAATCTTAGTTTAGTGAAAGCTATCAAATAAATTTAATTTAATGTATTAATTTATTTTTTGTTGAAATGAAATCTATTAATAATATTGTTTTATTATTATATTTATATGAACAAGTCACACTTTTAAAATATGCAATGAAATAGGGATGAATATATATTTTGTAATGTATTTTATTTTTACGATGAACATTATTATTGTGTAGATATTTGGTTAATTAGAAGTTAAAAACAATTTTCTTGGTATTATTATTAGTTTTATGTTTTTTTATAATAGAAATGCTTACATATTTGCATGTAGAGCTCGGATGTTTATGACCTAAATTTTAATAATATATGCATTTAAAAATGTTAAAATATGCAATTCTATGCCTTTAAAGTTCAAATGTATTAAATATATCTATTTTTTAAAAATAATTATCAAATATGAAATTATATGCCTTAAATTTTATTAAATATATCTTTTTTTCAACAAATATGTATATAATGGTAAATACTAATTCAAAATTGATTAAATACTTATTTCGACTTTACTTGTTTGTATTTTGAGTTAGTAACCATTGAATTTTACTTCGCATTTTTTTCAATAACTTATGCCGCATGTACATTGGTGAGCAATGAGGAAAAAATTTAAACCCATATAATTTAAATCAGACTGCCACTCAACTCTCACCGCTCGTCAATGTGACCTTATGCGTAATCATGCTTTAAAAATTTTGTATGAATAAAAATTGTTAATTTACAGAGTAACTCCACTTATATAATCTTCCTTCTTATAATCTTAATTATAGTATAATTTAATATTATACTATTAATTTATTTGACATAAGTATTACATATCTGGGTATTAGTGCTAATTATGATAACCAAAACAGGATTGAGTTACTAAGTCAAAATGTAGCAACCTGTCATTTTTAATATCAACTATGCTAAAATCCTGTATCTTTAACAATATTTAAAGCAATTTTACTTAGTCTAGTCATATTACTATATATTTATTTAGTAACTAAAAATTTTTCAACCTTTACGTTTTAACTGTTTGAATATGGCCTAAATTATTTTTGGAGAGCATTTTCTGTAATTTATCTGACAAAAGTATAAAAAAAATTGAAATCAAATGGAATTTGTTTTTTTCAGACTTGTGTTACTTTAGTTTATAATTGGATATTGAAAAAGTGCCCATTTTAGGTATTTATTTTGCGTGACTTATCGGGATGTTATGTTTTAAGTAGAGACCGATTTTTATGCATTTTAAATTGTAAAATGTGCATGCATGCATGCACTTAAAAAGTTTCAAATATGCCCTTTAAAGCACAAATATGCAAAATAATTTTTAAATATTTTCAAATTGAATTTTTTGTATATTAAATATTGATACAGCTATTATTTAAGTATCAGTATTTATCACTAAATTCATATATACATTACTTTTTTTATCTAATAATTAAAGAAAAGGAAAAAATTATAAATGAGAAAAAAGGTGTTAGAAAAATTTCTAAAATATTATTTTCATATTTTCAAAATTTCCTTACGCCAAAATGTTTCTCATATTATTGTTTATGTATGCTTAAATTTCCATAAAGTTTGGATTAAAAAATGATCATTTTTGAGTCTTTATTGGCAAATTTAGGTAGTTTTTCCTCCCCGAATCAATGAAGAATTGAAATATTCAAAAGACGTCCTCTTTAAAGTATCAACTTGTGGCAAATCTGGTTTCAAAAATTGCTGATTGAGACTTTTAGACAAGTATTTTTATACGAAAAAATGTTTACGGAAAAAATATAAAAATAAATAAAAAAATAAACATCATGGTAAAAACACTAGTTTCTTCGCTTCATTCAGAAACTAAAAAAAAACACTTGACATGATGAAATTTACCATTTTTACTAAATTAGTATTAGAAATTGTGGCCCCTTAGCTAATTTTATAATAAATATTTGTTTTGAGAATTAAGTGGTGAATTGTTTTAACCAGCATAGTGCGAGTTACGTGTGTACACTGCAGCTACATATACTGCATTGTTCTAAAAAATCCTTAGCTCAAGCTCTGGTAAAATTACGACAGACTTAATTTTAATAATAATATTACATTGCCTAACAGACGTAGTATATGAATTGCTTTAAACTTGCCTAATATTATAACTATATAGTATGACTGTTTATGCTGTCATATTTTTTAGTGCACCGTAAAGTATACCTGAATATATTGATATAAATTCGATTCAATAAGTCTAAAATGCAAATATTCAAACTTAATTTGCACATACTTGTATATTTGGCATTTTTGAGTAAATTAATGCATTTGTTGATTATTTTTAGATTTAGTTGCACAAGTATAAATTAAAAACAGTATAATATACATTTTTTTTCAAATTATTACCATTTTTAATCAAACATTGTTAATCATACTTATATGCCAGTTATAAATTATAATATACAATAGCTTGTTCAAAAACATTACTGAAAAGGAAAGTATTAGGTAATTATACATATCTGGTTTCTCACATGTATACATATAGCTATATATATATATAATATATAATATTAATCATATTATAATTATATCATAATGAAATATAATTATATGAATAATATGAATAATAATTCATAATTAATGAATATAATATATTCTTAATCATATACACGCCATAGATGCAATAAGATCATAATTTTTTTTTTCTGTCAACACTTTTTCGTATAAATCTACTTGTCCAAAAGTCTCGATCAGAAAATTTTTAAAAACAGATTTGCTCTAGTTGGTACTTTTAAGTAGTCATTTTTTAAGTTTTTCAATTGTAAATTTTTTTTATTAGAAAAACCACCCAAAATTTGAGAAAAAAAGGCTTGGAAACCATAATTTTTTAATTCAAACTTTATGAAAATTTAAACATAAATAGACAATATTATGAAAAACATTTTAACACAAGAAAAATTTTGAAAATGTTAAAAAATTTTTCGATATTTTTGTTACACTTTTTTTCTCATTAATTATTTTTTCCTTTTCTTTATTTATTAGATAAAAACAAAGTAAATTAAAGTAAAGTATAGACAAGAAGGCCGGACATACTTTGCACGGCAGATATTTTTTACTCTTCAGATCAGATACTCTAGGTGATCAAATCGAAAATAATGACTATTATTGTTCTTTGAATTATTAACTCCCTTCGTTCAGAATCGTCTTTAAGGAAAAATTATTAATCGCTTCTTTAAAATTCCATGCACCATTAAGAGCATCTGATCCAAGGAGCAAAAAATATCAATGGTACGAAGTATGTCCGGCTTTCTTGTCTATACTTTACTTTTTTACATATATTTATTACATTTTAGACTTATAATTATAATTTTTTTGTTTAAATTTAATAAAAAATACGTGTATTTAATACATATTAAGGCGTATAATTGCATATTTTGCCATTTTTAAATATATATTTTTGTGTAATTTTTGTCATGAATATACAAGCTATAATTGTACTTATCTATCAAGAACCTATTTCTAATTTTCTAATCATCTTAAAATTTGTTCAGTAAAATGAAAAATAAATATTGACATAAAGTTGATAGCATATTTTGTCAAGGTAAGTGATGACAAAATGATTGAAGAAGACAGTTGCACTATTTTCAATAATTCATTATCAGTTTTCTTTTGTATATTTTATATAACATTATGTATTTCTGTAAAATAAAAAAATCTGAATATATGATTAAAGTCAATAAAATTGGACATACCACAAAAAACATTTAAAACCAAAGGAGGATAATAATGTTACCTTCTTTTAATGATCATCGTCAAAAAGACAGCAATCTGGAATTGTATCTAACATTATATTATAAGTTTCATCATTCAATTTATATAATATTATATAAAAAGTACAGAAAGTAAATCAACAAATAATATAAAAAGTAAAGTAAAGCAAAGTATAAACAAGAAAACTGGACCTACTTCACACCATGGATATTCTTCACTCTTCAGAGTAGATGTATCTTGGTGGGAGTGTAGAATTTTAAAGAAATGATAAATCATTTCTTTAATAAGACGATGCTGAACAAAGAAAATTAATAATTTAAAAAACAATAATAGTTATTATTTTCAACACACTCGCCAAGAGTATCTAACCCAAAGAGTAAAGAATATCAGTGGTCCGAAGTACGTCGGCTTTTTTGTCTATACTTTATTTTTCTTTATTTTACTTTACTTTTTTTATCTAATAAATAAAGAAAAGGAAAAAATAATTAATGAAAAAAAAAAAAGAGAAAAATATACAAAAATGTTTTTCTCATTTTTAAAATTTTCTTGCACCAAAATATTCCTTATATTATTGTCCTATGTTTAAATTTTTTTAAAGATTGGATAAAAAATTGGTGGTTTCTGAGTCATTTAACTTTTGGATAGTTTCTTCCCCCTCCCCAAGAAAACAAATTGAACAAATTAAAAATTAAAAAAAGGACCTCTCTAAATTACCACCTACAGGCAAATCTGGTTTCAAAAAAATTCTGGTCAAGACTTTAGGATAAGTATTTCCATGTGAAAAATTGTATACAGGAAAAAATAAACATTATTGTAAAAACACTAGCTTCTTCACTTCGTTTAGAATCTGAAATTCTAGATTAATTTATTGTTATTGAAAATTAAATCAAAATTATCTTTACATGGCAATTAGTTTGTAGTAGAATAAAATTTATTCTATATTATTTATTCAATAAATTATATTTTTTATACTTTATGGATTTTTAATTATAATTAGTGTCATTATTATTTACATTAAGTTATTGATTCCCAATTTGGGCATTTTTATTATTGATGGGGCTATTTACTTAAATTAATGCTAAAGGTACAATTTTAGTCATTTAACTTTTTATAGTTCAGAATTCATTGCAGTAAAATGCATAATTTTATTGTTTACATTGTATAATACATACCTAGTATAATCACAAAGGAAAAAAGATCATTAGTTTCTTCAGATAAAATTATTTTGGGTAGGGTAGGTAATGAAAATATTTTTAAAAATTAGGGAGTGAAATTGGAAGCAATTACAAAAACATAATTTATTATTATCATAACTATAAATTTCAAGAGACGATCAATATATTTAAATTTCATTGTTACCAAATTGAATATTATGATTAAATAGTTTTAGGAGTATAGAACTGTTTCTAAATTAATTACTTTATTACATATTTCTATAGGGAAAATTCATCTATACATTCACTGGAAATTTTTGTATATCAACTATTTTTGCATTTTAATTTTGCCACATGTATTTAAACATTATGTTATTTTTATTAATTTAATAGTCAATACATTATTAAGGACATACAGTTAGAACTAAGCAAACATTAGAAACATAGAACATACACCTTTTTAATTGTAAATGTATTTTTATTATTATTATTATTATTACTAAAATGTAATTCCTATATTACAAAATGATTTTTATTCAAGTTAATTGTTTTGATTGCTTTTTCTGTAAGAGTCTACATATTATATTTGTACATTGTTTACTATGTGTTATCATTATAATACATTATTTAGCTGTCCATCATCACAAATTTAAATTGTCTGTTACAAAATAATTTTGGTTATCAAGCTATACAATTTGAAAATAACATTTATTTACATCTATGTCTTTTTAAATCTTTTGATACTAATATTTGCGTAAATCAGTAATGTATTTCTTTACTTGTTTAGACGCATAAAAAAAAAATAAAGTCATATTTAAGAAAATTGTATCATACTTCATTATTATTTTGTGTATTAATATAATATAATTTTGTATAAAATAAATCACCTCGAAAGCCATTCAATTTTATACAATACTTTTTCTAAAAAGCAAATTAAATTGTGTGTTGTTAAAAACAGCAAACTCTCACGCTTATAATATTTTTATACTGTGTAATTAAAAGTGAATATATTACATTTTTTTAAAGAGTATGTAAATAAAAAAATCTACAAATTCAATAATTCAATAATTTATAATATGATGTATTTTAATTGGCTATTGTTATTAATACAATTATTTGAATACAAAAAAAGAAATTATAAAATATTTATGGTTAAGTAACCAGTACTTACATGTTCTACGAAAAGTCTATTATAAAACAGTATTTGATGTTATAAATAAAAACATCCCAAAAAATAGTAAATATTACAATAATTAATAAATGTAAAAACAAATTGAAAACTATTGGTATTGTTCCGATAATATACAATCAAAAAAGTCATTAACAAAAATCAGAAAAAAAAATCATAATCTTGTAGTTAATATAGTTTTGTATAATTCAATTTGTTGATGCAGAAGCAGTAGCTGGAGGTGGTGTAGAAGTTGAATTAGCTTTTGAAGGGCCATGTTGTTGATTAGGTTCAGGAGGGGGTGCCACTATAGGTATAGCTAGGTTAACACGTCTTGGTGGTGGTTGTTGTTGTGGCTGCTGTTGGGGTTGATAATAAGTAGTCATAAAGGTTTCCTGAAAGAAAAAAATATTTATATTAACAAATTTTGATTAATATTTTCTTATCTAATTTGAAATTATTTACATCAATTAATCAAGTAATTTCAATAAATGTAAGAATGCAACAAAACATATAAATGTGTATAAAATTAATTATAACAAAGATTAGCATACAAAATAGTTAACTCACTGATTGTGATCCAGATGGTGGAGAAGTTAATCCTGTGGCACCTGTTGGAACAGGTTGATAAACAGCTGCTTGAGCAGCAAGCATCTGGAGCGCAGCAGCAGCCGCTACAGCATTTTGATCGTCAGTTCCACCAGTAGCGGAACCTGGTGTAGTAGCATATTGAGGAGTAGCATAGATTTGATGGTACATGGATGGATCAGTTGCCATTACCATCATACCAGTATTGTGATCAAGTACCATTCCATGTAATTGCTGTAAAGGCTGGTGATATTGTTGTATTTGCATTGGCGGTGGTTGTTGATGAATTTGAATGGGTTGTTGCTGCTGCAATTGTTGTGGAGGTGCTTGCATTTGTTGTAGCGCAGTCTGTTGTTGATCTTGCATCATCAATCCATTTTGTTGTTGGTGTTGCACACCTGGATTTGGTTGTTGAGTTTGAGGTACCTTAGACATACCACCAAAATTCAGAATGGGCTCTGGCAGCTCCCTACGGCTTTGGACAGAGTACCTTTTGGAGCTACGTATCACTGATGGTGATTGTGTTACTAACGGCTGTTCAATCGGTTCATTTTCATCTAAAATTGTATAATTAAATTATCAGAAACAAATAAAAATATGATACCTTTCTTTATACTACACTAATTTAATATAACTAAATAACGTTTGGTGGCTGACCAGCGCAGACGTTATTTTGTGTATACTGTTCTATTGATTATCTGTTTTCCTCGCTTATCCGTTTTTACATTATTTGTGTGCTCTACATTACAAAATTTAATCGCTAAAATGTTGTGCAATACCTGTAATGATGACATTCTTGAAGGTGATAACTTAAATTGTAATAAATGTAAAGCAATAATGCATTTCGGTTGTGCGGCATTCAGAGAGACAGCTTTTTGAGCAATGACAAAAACTAACAAGAAAAACTGGATCTGTAATGGTTGTAAATTAAATAAACAAATTTCTAAACCTCAATCCCCAAAATATAATAAAAACGAAGTACGGTTTGATATGCAGAAGTCATAAGATGATTCAATCAAAAATCTAGTCCAATCAATCGATTTTATGAATGATAAATTCGACAATTTTAGTAAGCAATTGCAAGACCTAATTAAGACAATAAATTATATCAAAATATTTTTGAAAGAAGAAAATGGCAAATTAAAAAACGAAATTGCGTCTTTGGATAAAAGAATGAATGTTTTCGAGCAAAAGGCCTTAGAAAATTTTGTTGAAATTGTGGGTGTCCCAGATTCTAACAATGAAGATTGTGAGAGTACTGTCGTATCAATCGCTGCATCTGTGGGAATCGTAAATTTGCCAGTGTCAAAAGCTTACCGTGTTCACTCGAAAGATGTAACTAGACTAAGGAAAATAGTGGCGGAACTGATGTCATCCCAAGATAAGAACACTTTGATTCAAAGTATTAAAAAAAAATAAATTGTCAAGTAAATCTGTAAATTCAAATTGGAAGGATGATAAAGTATACATTAACGATAGTCTTACTTACTTTAATAAAAATCTTTTTTTCAAAACAAGAGCTTATGCTCGTGATAAAGGTTATAAATATGTATGGTTTAAGGATTAGAAAATTTATATTAAAAAAAGTGATCAAACTAAAGCACTTATAATTTATGATGACCAGTCTCTTCTAAAGTTAGATTACCTGATGTTAACCTATTTAGAATGTATCATTTATATACTATTTTATCATAATTCTAATGAAAAATTGTCTAAATATAAATGGATATCTCAGTTATAAAACAAATTATTATGAGTCATTTACTGAATTTCTAGTTGTATTTATATTTTAAATAATAAGTTAGATTTTTTTAAATATTTTGTGTTTTAATATTAGAAGTGTAAAAAAAAATTTTGATGAACTCACTCTTTTCTTAGAAAATGATATAAATAGAAATAAAATCGATATAATTGTATTGACCGAAACTTGGCATGATCCATTTCACTGTAATTATGT
>JAIPRM010001351.1:21791-38916 GCA_025469315.1 Stegophylla sp. TES_Ste_2020
GGAAATAATTTATACTTCACAAAGATAAAAAGAAACCAAAACGACGGTATTATTGTTTTTGTTAAAAAAGTTTAAATGTGGATTTTATTGAATATGACTTTACTGAAATGAAAACTGTATCTCAAAATTCTTTCAAATCAAATTGACATTTTCTGTTTATATAGATCGCCCTCTACAGATATTAATAACTTTAATGAGTCGCTGAAAATGATTTTACGAGAAAACAAGAAATACAATAATCAAACAATTCTTATCGGGGATATGAACATTAATATAATTGAGGAAAATATTCTAAATAATTCATATCTTGATTTATTGCCTGAATATGGTTTTGCGTCATTTAAAAAATGTATGTACTAGGTTACCCAATACACAAAATCACTCATGCCTCAATCATATTTTTATCCGAAATAATGAACAATTAATTGCATTAGTAAATACTGGTGTTCTGCAATCAGATATTTCTGATCACTTCTCGACATGCGTTTCTATACCACTTACCACACTAACGACAGATAAAACTAAATATATTTATTTAATAGATAAAGAAAAATTAAAAAGTTTACTCAGTGAACAAAAATGGACTGAAGTATATACTAGTAAAAATGCAGATGATTCCTATAACGAGTTTCATAAAATAATTTCAAATTCACTAGATAAAGCTAAAATTACTAAAAAATTAACCTCTAAAAATATCAGATTAAAAGAGTGGATGTCAGCTGGATTATTATGCTCAACTCGGTATAAACAGTACTTATCGCTTAAAAGTAAAAAAAATCCGAATAACAAAAAATTAGCCCAATATTACAAAAAATATAAAAATAATTACACTCGTATTTTAAGAGCAGCCAAAGTAAAGTTTTATGAAAATAAATTTATGCGTTTTTCAAATAACCCAAAATTAACCTGGAAACTTGTAAATGAAATAACAGATGCAAAAATTATAAACAAGGAAAATATTAAAACGATAATTCATAATGACCGACAATATGATGTTAATAAGGATCCAAAAGGAATGTCTAATATTTTCATCCAATACTTTATTAATGTTGGGAAACAATTAGTCGAATGTGCAAACTATGATTCCAAAAAATTTATTTCAAACAGCTGCGAAAATTTGTCGTTTGATAATTTTTTTTGTAAAAAAATTGATACTGAAGAGGTTATTGACTTAGTAAATAGTTGTAAGGACGATGCAGCTCCAGGTATTGATGGAATCACTATTAATTTATTAAAATATGTAATTGACTATATTAAAAACCCTTTAGTGCACATTTATAACCTGAGTATTCAGCAGGTATTTTTACAGATTTTCTTAAAATAGCTGTTATTAAACCAATTTTCAAAGAAGGGGAAACAAACAGGTTAATTACTATAGACCAATATCCTTATTAAGTAATTTCGCTAAAATACTTGAGAAAATAATCAAAAAAAAGCTTATATCATTTCTAGAAAAGCAGAAACTTTTATCCAAAAATCAATTTGGCATTAGACCGGGGATAGGCACAGAAAATGCCTTATTTAACACTACTGAATTTATTTATAATGAACTAGACAACAGTAACAAAGTCATAGCCGTGTTCCTAGACTTAGCCAAAGCCTTCGATACGGTAAATCACGAAATTTTGTTCCAAATCTTACCCTCTTTCGGAATTAATAAAGTTAGTTTAATATGGTTTAAAAGCTTCCTTTTTAACAGAATACAAATGGTTAAGATTGAAAATATATTTTTTAGAGCAGTAGTCTTCAACTGGTGGATTGCAACCCAATTATGGGTTACAAAAGCTTAAAAATTGAGTTGCGATAAGTCATCTTATCTTGATATCAGGTAGATATCAAATCATGAATAATGAACATATTAAAACCAAATGTTTCATAAGTTAGCATCAATGTCTGAAAAATGTCATTGAATATAATAATTTAATATTAAACTGAATAAAAAATAGAGACAATTAAGAAAAAAACTTTGTACATTGAAAGCTCAAGTATATTCTGAAAATGTTAATAACTTTGTTAATGTTAGTACATTTTTAAAATAAGGTACTACAATTAAATTAAATATGAAGACATTGCTCAGATACTCAATGAACATTTAATAAATTTAAATAAATCCCAAATGATTTATAAAATAATACAAATATATTTCTAAAGATATTTGAATGAGTTGTGAATGAATGAAATATTTATACAGTGGATACCAATAATAGAAAAAAATGTCTACTGATAAAGAAAATCAATTAATTGAGCTTTCTTGGAATAACAAACTTAAACAAATAATTCAGTGAAATTGAAATATTTCTTTAGAAATATTTTGGATAAACTTGACTAATGCGTGTGACATTGCATAAAATTTGAAGCTATGAAAAAAAAAAAAAAAATTGACATATAACTGAATATAATATGATTTGTGGATTGAACTGTCGAAAATCAAGCTAAAATGGAATTTATGATTTGAACTATCAAATTTCAGATTAATTATTTTCTATTTATAATAAATATTTAATATCATCTATAAAAAAATTAAAATATTTTTTTATTTCCTTAGAACAGTACTTCTACAATGACATATTACAGCTTTTAGCAGATAATGATGATAATTTAAGTTTTTTTGCTTTTTGTTGCTAACCAAGTTGACATGGGTCGCGTAAAAAAGGTAGTAAAAAATATGAGTAACAAGATAAAAAGTTTGAAGACCACTGTTTTAAAATACTTACAGTGTCTACTACTAAAATGATAACTTCCACTGTGTTGTGTGCGCCCTGTTCCTGCAGTAACTGGTCCTCCACGGTTATGATGTGAGTTATCATAATGCTGCTGACTTGAATTGGAAGAAGATAGAGGCAGTGATCCTTTAGCAAAATATCTATCACGATTATATTGTTGTGGGCTATTATTATGGTGCTGATGAAAATTACGGCCTCGAGGAGCAGCAGATGAAGAATGTTGATGGTGTTGATTATTTCCTTGACTCGCTTGAGGGTTATTAAAGTTTTGTTTATACTCATGATGTGGAATATGACTACCACTTTGTGGTTGCGGTTTCCGATTAAAATAACTAGCTGGCCCTGAAGAATTTTCTCGATTGACTTGTCCACTTTTTTCTCTAACAATAGGAGAATCTGTTGAGAGTCGATTGAAAAAGCTTTTATTGTGAGATGAGAATGAAGTTGGACCATTTTGATGATCCTGTTGATAATTACGATTCCCAGGGGATGTTGCATATTTTGTGGAAGACTTAGATGGAGGAATATGGTGCCGAGAAGGACCAGCTCCAGTGGATGGAGAAACAGTCTTTTTTTCATCATGTACAGAAGGTGATTTTAAGTGTTGATCTTGTTTTTGACCCAAGGTTTCTGTCACAACTGGATTATCAGTAGAAGTAGACGGTTGCACATTTTCCAAGGGGGGAAATTCAGATGTGTACTCATCAGATGTAGCAGATTTGTTTTTATTCTTATTAAGACCTCCAACACTGCGTTGTCCCAAACCTCCACGTTTTACTTTTGAAGAATGTTGTGCACCACCAGCACCGGTATACGCCTTTGTATCTTGCCAATTGCGAGTATATTTGGTAGTGGCAGCTCGCCTTAAATAAAACAATTATATTTTTTAATGAATATATGAAAAATCTATTTGAACATCCATATAATATATATTTGTTAAGAACTTACCCATATTTATGGTGACGTCTAGCACGCGGTGCTTCTGACTCTTCTCTTATATCATACCCATATGAAACCAATAACTCATCTCGACTTTTACGTGTCTGCTCACGTTCGTCATACATATCATGTGACCATTTTTCTAAAGAATCAATGTTGCGGGATTTTCTAGAGCCAGGTTTCTTCACCGAGCCACTAGCAGAAGTTTCTGAAGAGGCTTTAATTGGAGCTGCAACCTTTGATATTGCCAACACTTTCTTAGAAGATATTGTACTATCTGCAACTGATGTAGTATTATTTTCAGACATATCTGCTGCGATGGTTGACTTGTTCCTTTTACTACTTGTTCGTCGTTTCCTGACGCGACTGTGGCTAATAATTAAATAATAAATATACATAATTCTTTACATAATTATTTTTTTTAAATAAATCACTACATACTCAGAACCTTCTCCATCATCTTCTCCAGAATCGTCTTCATATCCGTTATTGGAATCTGATCCTTCAGAACTTGTTGTACTATATGCCATGCGATCATCATGTTCATAAAAACGTCCTCGCCTAGGTATGTATTGTGGATCATTAGTGTCGTCATCTACAGGAACTGGTACTGAAGGTACTGGTATGGCCTCCTAAAGTTTAATAAAAGTCAAAAATAAACAAATTTTATGGATAAATTAAAAATTATACATGACTAATTAAATATTCTGTGTTTGTACAAAGAAATACTTTAATTGTTAAAGTTAACTTTTGTTGAGCCATTATGAGATGGCTTAAAATATTATAATTACTTATATTATTTTAAGTACTATTATAAATATTATAAGTATATAATCATTATTTTATAATTCATGTAAGCATCTTACATTCATTCATAAGTAATTATATAAATTAAATAATTAAGAGCGGAAAACCCTGGAGGAGCTGATACAATTTATATACTATCTTAAGTATTGTAATTGAGTCCAAATTTGTATACAGAGGAAACATTGCATAATGCATATAAATGCATAATATTTAAAGAAGCATATTTTGTAAAAAAAAAAATTATTCTATTTTTATTTATTTTTATGTAGGTACCAATATAAAAACTAAAATAAATAGGTAATATTATAATTTATTTATGTACAAATGCATGTGTTTTGGGTATATATTGATATGCTTTACATCGATTTTATATTTTTTGGAAATAGTTTGTAATAATTGGTTTGTACATTAATAGTACCTATTCATTTCAACATCAAAAAAATAATAATTAAGCTTAATCTTAACTCAAATCAAAAATATTAATAATCCATTGATAATATTTACCAATAAAATTGTTTGATTGAATAATATTTTTTAGAATATTGCTTTATTCAATATATAATATGAAATATCATTATTATGAAACTAGTATGAATATTGAATAGTTAAAAAAGGCTATATTGGAATAAAATAAAGTACAGTCTAGAGGTAATTCCTGATTCAAAAAGTTGCTGGTCGAGACTTTTGGACAAGTATTTTTATATGAAAGTGTACACAGACAAAAAAAATAAGAATAAACTTCATTGTAAAAACACTAGCTTCTTCATTTCATTCAGAATCTAAAATATGAATTACTTATTTAAATCAGATTAAGACTTTCAACACCATGCATATATATCAGGATGTTTTTATTTATTTACTAATTTTTTTTTCGTACCTGTAAGCTTATGTTTTAGCATTGGGCTTAAAAATAATTCTCCCAAATATTGACAAACCTAGGTCAAACCTGTGAATAACGCAAGCTGCCGAGTTAGTTTTCCATTTAATTAACATAGGAAAAACTAAGTTTTTTTTAAATTTTTGAAGACAGAATTTTGTAGAGAATTAAATTTCCTACAAAAAAATATCTTTAGCACTAAATTCATTATTTTCAATATCAGATTTTTAAATTCTGTGCGGTAGCGAAAAAGGTTATGGTTTTACAATGATGTTTATTTATTTTTTTTTCATTTTTCTGGAAACACTATTTGTATAGAAATACTTGTTAAAAAGTTTCGATCAGTAACTCTATAGATCCCCCGATAGATCCGAAATCACACCCAGATGGTATTTTAGATAGGTAATTTTTCAAATTTCTCAATACTTATACTAAAAACGTAGAAAATATGTTGAAAAATTGACTAAAAACATTAAAGTATGAAATAACCAGAATTTTCGTAAAATTGAAAATTGCAAACTAACTACTTAAAAAATAATGCAGCTAACAACTTAAAATGATTTATCGCCATTTTATGTATTTTTTGATGCTGAATATTATGACATTAATTAAAATCCACGTGCATCAATAATTTTTTAATTATTCTATTAAGTCCAGAGTATCTCACCCTAGGTGCAAGCAAAGCACACACTTTTTATCTATGAAAATAATAAATTCAAAGATTTAGTACTAAGGACCTTTTATGTGAGAAATGTAATGCTTTACGAAATTCTGCATGTAAAATTGATAAAAATTTCTTCCAGCTAACTATGTTTGAGTACAAATTTTGTTTTTCCTATGTTTACTAAATGGGAACCAAACTAAATATATCAAATAAACAAAATATTAGCATATGGAACAGAAAAATAATTCACCCAAGTACCTATACATTTTATCATCCCTTTAATATAGGTAATAGGTATAATGAATATTTTACAAGTTAGAATTTCAAAATTAAAAACTTTATTATATTTTTAGTGAGATAATTTTAGATTCTGAACGAAGTGAAAAAGCTAGTGTTTTTACAATGATGTTTATTTTTTTTTCAAGTTTCGATCAGTAACTTTTTGGAAACCGGATTTAACTCTAAGTTGGTACCTTGGAGAGGTCATTTTTTGAATTTTTGAATTCTTCAATTATTTTTTGAAAAACTACCCAAAATTTGACAAAAACGACTCGAAAACCATCATTTTTTGATCCAAACTTTATGTGAATTCAAACATAGATAGAAAATAATATAAGAAAGATTTTGGAATAAAAAAGTTTTAAAATGTGATAAAAATTTTGGATATTTTTCTAACATTTTTTTTTCTCATTTATTGTTTTTCCTATATATTAGATAAAAAAAAGTAAAGTAAAGCAAAGTAAAGTAAATTAAACTAAAGTATAGACAAGAAAGCTGAATATACTTCGCACCACGGATATTCTTCGCTTTTTGGGTCATATACTTTTGGTGAGTGTGTTGAAAATGACGACTATTATTGTTCTTTAGATTATTAACTTCTTTTGTTCTTATTGAAGAAATGATTTATCGTTTCTTTAAAATTTAATACACCCACCAAGAGCTTCACACCCGAGATGCGAAGAATACTCGTCGTGCCAAGAACACCCATTGTGCACAGTATGTCTGGCTTTTTTTAATTGTTCTTTCAATTAAAGATTAGGTAGTGAAAAGTCTGGGAAAATTTTTGAGTTGAAATTACTTTATGAAATATTTCTCTTCAAAATTCATCTGCATCAACTAATTGCATTACCTTCCTATTTTCATAACAAATGCTATCAGCAGTAACTACCTACTTATCAATCTATTTAAAAACATTAGAAATAAAAAGTGTGTACTTCGCACGTCGGGGGTGTTCTTTGCACCTCGAGTGAGAAACTCTTGATGGGTGTATTGAATTTTAAAGAAATGATAAATCATTTCTTCAATAAAACAATTCTGAATGGAGGATCAACCAATAAACAATAATAATTATCAGTTTTAAAGAATTGAACTTAAATGTTCACCTAAAATTATTTTGTTACATACAACATTTACGACAAATAAAAATTGATTTTCATATATTCGCATACACCTAATGAATACTCCATAAATAGTTTTAAATTATAATACAATATAAATATCATAATAAAAAAAATAAAAATAAAATAAACCGGCTCTAATCATCATAAATCAACATTTATGTACTATATCATAATTTTTATTGATGTTTATCGTGGCACCTCTGATCAGTCATGGTTAAAAGAAAATGCAAAATATTTAGATTACAGAGCAAGATCCAAACCCGGCACTATTGTTTTTTTATACTAACGCGTTAACTACTGTGCCACACGAACAACGCTGAGTAGCGAAAAAATAGTAGGTATTTAATATAATAACCAAAAATATTAAATTTTTAGAAAAAAATAAAATAGGTAAGTAACAAGAAAACTATTGATGCACATAAGATTTTAATTTAAACCGTCAAATTCAGCATCGAAAAATACATAAGATAGCAAAAGACATTACCTATCAACCTTTTGCGTGTTGATTAGAAATATATCAAAATAGGTAATTTGTCTGTAGTTTCTCAGATTTATTTTTTAATCAAACCCGACTAAACCCTTTTTTAATGTTTAATTTTTTGTCTGTAAGAAATATTATTCCGCCAAAATATTCACAATGAAATTCTCTAACTAGGTACCAAGTTTCAAAAAAATTGGTAGAACTAATTTTCTTTAATGTACATTAAATTGTATAATTTTAGGTACCTAAAACAGTTAAAACTAACAAATTTCATCAAAATTCTAACTTCAACGGTTATAGAGAAAAAATTTGACTTACAATTTTCTAGATTTTTCAAGTCAGTTACATTGATATATATATATATATATATATATGAGTAAGATCACATTAAAATTTCAAGTCTTAATATCAAAAATTGTATTAAATACATAAAAACTTACAAAAAATGAGAAATTTCCGAAATTTTTAAAATGCTATTTAATTCTATAGATTGGTACTACACTTGATTCAAATCAAAATACAATTATATTTTATTTGTTTTGTCATGTCTTGATTCAAATATTTTTAATATTTAATGATTTATATTATAAAAAGTTATAAAATAATATGTTATAGGTAACAATACCTACCTAAACTGATCATATGATAGTAATATAATTTTTAACAGGGGTAAATAAAAGTAGGTACACTGAATTTTTGCTCACTTCTTTACTTTCTTCGTCATCTAATAACTCTTCTTCACCTTCACCACAGCTCTCAGCAGCAGAAATATGGTCTTGATCAGATACATTATGATTATCTAATTCTTCGTTATCATCAACATAATCACAAGCATCTTCAAATACCCCAGTAGTAGAGTTTGCTTCTTCATCTAGCTCTAGTGCCATTTTCCCAGATACATCTGAGTCTACATTAGAATTGTTTATAATAAAATTTTCTTTTTCAGTAATTAAAACTTGATCATGCTGCTCGTTTGAAACGGCTTTGTTTTGGCTTTGTTTGATATCATCTAGATGTGTAGTTGATATTGACGTAGAAGCAATGGCCACGTTCAACTCACTGATTTTATCAGAAACGGTGTCATTTTTAAGGTTTTCAACATCTGCAATTACTTTAGCTGCCTCGACGCATTCACTATCAACCTCAGATTTATCAATAGTTGGAGCTTTGGTTTCAACTTCAGTTAAGGCCACTGAAGTATTCTGATCAGAATTTACAGAGTCAGTCACCATTACTGAATTGACAGTGGACACCACTTCTGCAGCAGAGACGTTTTCGTCTTTTTCACCGACATTGTTGTCCATTTTTAATTTTGTACCGTTATTGGGAATATAGACACGATAATAATAATATAAAACACGTAAATGTGAAAAAAACAAATTGATAAAAAAAAAACAATAATTAAAAATAAATATCAAAAAAAAAAAAAAAAATTAAAGCGATAAAAGTCACTGCTGCAGCAGCAATAAAAATATTATGATAATATTAAATAAATTGGTGATAATAACAATAATAATAATAAAAAAATTCACAAACGAAAGACGCAAAACACACACATACACAATAATTTGCTTTAAACGTGGGACAACAAATGAAACGATTCAAAACAAACCATCCAGTGCACATAAGTGCATTAGCTGGAGGAGCAGGAGGGAGTCGGTGACGATTAATGTACTTGCTGAAAAGGTGGTCTACAACAACGATCGGAATCAATGATGGCTCACTGAAACGAGGAAACAGTCACCCTGGCGGTGCAGATCGAGATCAGCAAGTCCTGTTCGAACACTTGAAAACGACAAGGCAAGCGGATTGAAAATCCAAAACGGATGACTTTAAGTACAGCACACGACTACGAAACTGATTTTCAATGGATCAATTATATTGACACTTCGTCACAAAATCTGCAGTACTTCGTTGACACCGCACACGGCACCGTGTGGTCGTCGGTCGAGCGGACAGTCAGTGGGACCGATAAGAAGATGCAGCGGCGGACTTCGTTATCGGCTGTTCCGGTGCTGCCAATCCACGACTATACCTAAAATGTACAATTTAATGTAATACCGAATGTGACATGTTTGATGTTGGTCTTAGATTGTATTGAAAATTTGACACATTTAATTATTCTTTAGTTCCATAACTGCTACATCTTACATTTTATTATTTTTGTTATCTAAGCATAGAATGTACGGCAGTAAGATTTATAATTGGTACCCGGTTAGCCGGATTGCACTTTAGTCGTTTCATAAGTTTCTTTATTATAAGTTCATGGTCATAATGTAGCAATGTCACTACTCACTAATGTAGGTACATATAATATTTTATTGATATTAATTTGTTTGTCTGAGTGGCCAGGCTGGGCGAGAACGGACATATGATCAGCTGACGTGCTTATCGACCACCACCATGAAAGCATGAGCAAGATACCCACCACGGGCCCCGATTCTCGATTGAGGGACGAACAAGATAGAGCTCATAATATTATTAGTTAGTATTAAAACACATCTCCCGCGTTCGTTCTTTCGAACTTATTGGGGGCTGTCGATATTTAAAATAATCTTATCCACTTAAAGAACAGTCGGCTGGCTAATTCCTACTACACTTACCGGTCTCGTAAATCGGGTCGTTCAATTAATATCAATAAAGTTTCCTAAGTTATATTTTACAGATCATAGGAACTTATGATCTGCGTTTAAAAGATTTAACAACAGTACAACACAACACGTATTTAACTGACTAGCAACGAAGTATAAATATATTAAATTATAGTAAAATAAACAATACAGATCACCTGATTAACACTGCCTTGGAGGGTATTATCCAAAGATCACAGGTGTAGGTGATCACTAGTGGCGGTTTTAAGGGAGGGGCCCGAATACAGAGTCTTTCATTAAACATATTCAACCCCTTTTTTGACTGTAAAAATACAAAAATTTCGATTTCTTTTTTTTAAAGTTAAAGTAACTATAAAAACTTGTGTTTTATGTTTTCATAACTTTTATTTTTAATGTTTCTCTAATGATATCTTGTGAAGGTACAAACTTATTTACATAATAACCCTCTATTATAACTGCGGAATTTAATTAAGGTCATTTTTCTGTGAATTTCGATATGTTGGACGAATAATTTATGTATAATTCATATTTCAATATTCAGGGTAATAGTCTCTTAATCACATTAAATTACTCATGTATTACGTAATTATTATGAATCTAATCTACACATTTAAGCTTTAATTAGAAATATTTAGTCAAAATGTTCATAAATCATATTATATACGCGTATGTACATGAATATATTTTACAATATTGTGAATAATTTAGGTGCTAGCAATAAATTATCATTGACAAATAATAATTATGTAATACGTCGGCAAATAAAATATGTACCCAAAAGATTATTATCCTTAATATTTTAATTGAATACTTAGAAAGTGTGTCCTTCGTACCTTTGGACGTTCTTCGCATGTCGGGTGGGATACTCTTGAACGTATTAAATTTTAAAGAAACGATAAATCATTTCTTTAATAAAACGATTCTGAACAGAGCTTCACAATAATTACACAATAATAATTATCAATTTTTTGGCATTGAACTTAAATGTTAAACTAAAAATTATTTTAGTTAAAACAAAAATAAAAAAAATTCCAAAATTTTTTTTTCACATTTTAAATTTTTCTCACGCCAAAATGTTTCTCATATTATTTGTCTATCTATGTTTAAATTTTCAAAAAGTTTGAATCAAAAATTATGGTTTCCCAGCCTTTTTTGTCAAATTTTGGATAGTTTTCCCAAACAGTTTTTCTTTATGGATTTATATCATATTTATTACAAGTGTACAATATGTATAAATATGTCATTGTATTTATGTATCTAACTAAAATAAATAAGTTATCAATGTAATAAGTTATTATATAATTGTAATTACGCATTATTTATCTTAAAATGACTTTTTTAAAGTAATTTCATTATAAATAAAACTACTCGTGTAAAATCGTACCTAAATCACAGGCTCGTTACATTGTATTAAAGTAATTTTCTCATATTAGCGATTAGTATCGTACATTCGTTCATTTCGTTTCTAGCCAAAATTAAATATTGGTTTGTTTTCCAAAAAAAAGCGATTCGAAAATGTATGTTAATTTTCTGACACCATTAAATACGTAAAATACGTGTATAATAATCGATAATCATTCTTAGAACAATGTCACATCTTTTTTGAAAAATTATGAAATGATTAATATTTAATGACTAATCTCTGATTTCACTTAACCACGATCGAACGTTGGACTGAATCACGAAACGTATACTGATTGCTGGTAGGCTTGGACCGGTAGATCGCAGTACTAGAAACGATGTGACCGCCGGTATTGTGACTTCCGAGTTAGGCTGATCCGCTGTGCTCCGATATAAAAATATAGAATCGTGTTCGCTATACCCCCTCCACCGGCTCCACCCCTTCCGCTAACAATGATGTCATTTCAAGTAATGGTATGGGGCAATTTCGTCAAACTTTGTCGACATAAAAAAATTTATAAATTCCTAATATTCGACTGTAGCTATTTTTTTCATTATTATTCATAATCACTAGGTATTAATAATCTGAAATCTGAATAACAACTCATCATCAGGACCTGATAGATTTACTGCACTTCTTTTCAGACAAATAGGAGACAATGTAATATTTCCTAATAATTGTCCGTATGATAAATTATAGTATATCTAGTGATATAATATCAGATGAATAGACGATTCATAAAAACGGTAAAAAATTAATTACACTAATTATTATCATTAGCCTATCTCATTAGTGAAAACATACCAAATAATAACGGCAAAATAGGAAAAAAAATTGCGGGACATAATTCGCACGATGGGTATTTTTCGCACGACGGAAATTCTTAGCACTTTGGGTGTGAAGCTCTTGGTGAGTGTATTTAATTTTAAAGAAACGATAAATCATTTCTTCAATAAAACGATTCTGTGCGAAAGATTCAAATACTATATAATAATAATAATAATTAGCTATAAGGATATATTTAACAAAATTTTATTTAATAATGTTGAGTATTCAATATATTATGTGTGCGTTTTAAAATATTATTAAACTTAATTCATATTATTATATGACATACATTGTATAATATTATCAAGATATCCGGTTGATACACCCGAAGTGAATTTATCAGATATTAATATCAATTATTGCTTATTTATAATATAGGCCATAGCTGTAATTTGTTTATACACAAGATCACGGGAGTTCACGAAGCATTATTGATTCATGTAGATGTTATGTTTATGAATGATAATAATTCTAAAAAGGTATGCTACAAAGTACAAAAACACAAGAACTTATATTATATTTATTTATTTGACATAAACAATGTTTAATTTACAATGTTCATTGATTACTCTAGACTGAAATAATTATTTTACCACAACATTATATAACATAAAAACATTTTCGGAAGGGTTTGAACCCCCAAAACCCCTCCCTATTTACGGCCTTGCTAGCTTCTTCACTTCGTTCAGAATAAAAAAAAATATATTATTTATATTTTATTTTATTGCAAACATATAACATAGTGCACAAATTATTACATCACAGATTAATATTTACATATAATTATGATGATTAGGTATAATACTTATATATACAATTTAGAATTTTATTTAATATGCATTAATTTGTTTATTTAATAATGTTTAATATTTTATTTTATTTTATCATATTTAAAATTTAGAAGTTAATCTATTGCAAAGACCGACGGCGGTAAACAGTAAAACCGCCGAGTGGTGTAGCTGTACTTACATCTAAATACAGTATTTTGGTGTGAACGTAAAAACCATTGAGTTTTGGATTACTAGATAGCAAAAAATGGTTGTCAAAAATGACGATAAAAAGTCTTATTACGATTTCCTTATTATATTATTGTAATTTTTTTTTTTTTAATTACGACTTTTAGAAAGACAAAAAAAATGCTTCGTGGACCATGGGTTGGACCATCCTGCTTTATATTATAAAGTTCCTTTGTTCAGAATCGTCTTATTGAAGAAATGATTTATCGTTTTTTTTAAATTCTACACACCCACTATGAATATCTGATCCGAGGGGTGAAGAATATTCGTGGTGCGAAGTATGTCCGGCTTTCTTTTTTAATATTGAGCTTTCTTTAATTCAAATTATTCATTTTTCCCTCAATAATTCGAACTCTCGCTAAATCGAAAATCTCTAATAATCGAATGTTCAGCTCAGTCCAGGGAATTCTGAAATATCGAGAGTCTACTGTAGATATATTTCTGGTTACACTCAGAATTAAAAAAATATATAATATTTTATTCTTATATATATATTATATGTAAGAATCATGATGGCAACGTTCATGCGAAATGGGCACAAATGACCTATAAATCGACAAGTAGTTTCTTACCTTTTAGACTCATCTGTTGTCCATATCCCTTGGGAGGCATTTGGGCTACTCTGAGGTGCAAATGGGCTGTAGCCAAAAAAAAATCATTGTAGATAATTTCACCAAGATTTCCACTCAAAATCTAAAATCAAAAGAGCACTTTGAGATAAGCACTTTTTTTTTATAAATTTTAAATTACTTTATTCGGATAAAATTTTAAAATGTATTTTACGTTAATTATTAGTTCTAAGTTGTAACATGCTTTAAATTTATTATTTTTTCATAGATATTTAATAATTTATACTACAGTTATGTAGTTATACTTCATAATATATTCATAATATGTTTTTATACTTCAAGAGTATTGAATTTTTTAAAAGTTAAATATTACTTTTGTTAAATATTATTTAAGGTTAAACGTAGGTATTCAGACAAGATAACGTTAACAGTATTGTTCTCAATGCTAGTGAACATAAATAACTTAAATAAATTAAAATAAGAAATTACTCGGGCACGAAAATTCGAAGGACAATGTGTGAAACTATTCATTGAACAAGATATTATTCGTACTGAATATGTAATTACAGGTTGAAATGTATATATATATATTTTTTTTTGTTTTGCGTCAAGAATTTATATCAATGTTCAATACATAAATGCATGAATAAATCACCACAGGAGTGGAAAATAACTTTGATCTAAAGTATACCTTTTACATGTCAGTCTTATACTTTCGTGAAAATTCAAATAAAAATATAAAATAAATGCCTCGTATACAACCCATGTAAATATCTCATAAAAGTAACAATAAAACGTTATTAATTATAAATAATAACATACATGATTATTACAAACTTATTTATAAATATAATATGTAACGAAAACCAAATGATCGAAAATATACAAATACTTATAGCATTATACGTAGTAGTATTACTTAAGCATTATTATACTTCATTTTTTATAAATCATAATTCATTAAAAATTATAACTTCATAAAAATTCAACATTAAATATATTGAAAAGAATGTTTAAAATATTAACTGAAACATACATAATAATATATGATAGATTCTTCCTAATTGATATTAATAATTATTAATTAATATTAATGTACATAATATACGCTGACTTAAATAGAACAAAAATGGGGTAAATAAATTTCATTATAGTACTCAAATAAAAATTAATCAATCATTTAAAGAAAATTCATCAATGCCATATTTTTTTGATAGGTTTATTTATTTTAAAGTAACAATTAGTTAGTTCAAGATCAAGTAATAATATTATTGTGAACTATAAAATCGGAATTAAAATAAATCATCATGTCAAAAGAATATAAAAAAGAAGTGTTTTTTTTAAGTAATTATTTATTTTTATTCTAGACTTTTTTTGAATGCGTTTCTATTTATTTCTTGATTTTAGAATTATTTTATGGTTTTCCTCATAAACTAAATGAAAAGTTAAAATTTACCAGGAGAAAGCTTCGGTTTCTTTTTTTTTATTATTATTCAAAACCATGGTAAAATATTGATTTTGAATATTTTTTTTTTCCAAAAATTAAGCATTTTGAAAAAAATATAATTATACTAATCCTATTTTGGAAATATGATTAAAATATTTGTTTGAAGTACCCAATTGTATGAAAAAATTTGATCAATTTTATAAAGGTCCATCTTCGTGCTTAATTCAAATTCAAAATATTTAAGACGGCGATGACCTGAAAAATTTGTGGAGACATTTTCAAAAATTAGAGGTCTTATTTTAGAATTTAAATGATTATCTAATCACTGATCATTGAAATCCCAGGGGTTTAAACCGATGGCCCCGTGTTTGACCAGGAATGTTCCATTTTGTAGTAAGTATAGATCTTTGAAAATACTGGAATTTTTTTCGTTATTTGTTAATTTTTATTTCATAAAATTTTAATCCCTTAATATTTAGACTTGAAAATGTATTATATATTTATAAGTATTACTAATGATACAGAAAAAATTTCGAAAATCGTAAGTCAATTACTTTTTCAATAATCGTTGAAAGATAGCATTTTGACAGAATTCATTAGTTTTATATAAAATTACAAACATGTAAGCTTATAAAAAATAATTGCAGTAATCATAATACAGCAGATACTATTACGTAGTATTTAATAATTTTCATTATACATATAAACTTAATCGCAACCGTTAGCTTATAATGTTTATATAATACCTCGTTAGTATGTAGAATAACTAGTTCAAAGACCTATTTTTGTGTTAGTTAAATACATTAACTTAAAATGTCCATCATTCTATGGAATACCTAATAGTTTTTTTCATAAACTAAAAGAACTAAATACATTTAAAATTAATATTGAACATATTTTTTTACGTATTTAGAGGATTTCACATTAAAAAATATTTTTTAAAACAAAATTTAGTATTCTGAGTTTCACTAACTTACAAACAGCGGTTTCCTACAAGCATTGATGATTACGACAATTGTATTACGTGCCTATATCATTGTCGTCTGTCACAATATATTCCACATATTCAGTATTTAATTTGCACATTGCCAACAGCCGATTGGAAAGATATTATTTACATTCACATCATAATTTTTGTATTTTCTGTGTCCATCAAAATCATGTCGTTTTTGTTTAAACATTTTTAGAATGCTTAAAGTTTGAAGTTAATTTAATGATAGGGCAGCTGCGTGCTCAAAAAAAGCCGGACATACTTCGCACGATGGGTGTACTTCGCACGACGGGTGGTATTCTCTTGACGGGCGTATTAAATTTTAAAGAAACGATAAATCATTTCTTCAGTAAAACGATTCTGAACAAA
>JAIPRM010001352.1:0-38911 GCA_025469315.1 Stegophylla sp. TES_Ste_2020
AAATAAAAAAAATTATTATTTTATTTTATTATATTTTAAAAAAAAAAAAAAAAAAAGAAAGCGATATGAGCGGGAATGGATTCGATATTTTCACGATATACCGGTGTAAAAAAATATTACAAATAATAAAACACGCGTAATTAACAAAATGTAATCGTTAACTGACCTCGACGTGATTTGAACACGCAACCTTCTGATCTGGAGTCAGACGCGCTACCGTTGCGCCACGAAGTCGTTGCACGAAAGTGTTAACATTAAGCATGTTAAACGCCCAGCCGTAAGTACATTATACCTATACAGCTGAAACATTTCAACAAGTCAAGTGAAACATTTCTATAGGTAATAACCTGTTCGATAATGCAATACACGCTTTCCATTCGATAAAATTTACCAACATTTAAATCAAAAATACTTGCTTTTTGTTATAATTTTTCTATAAGCACTTTTTCTTCTAGAAATTGTATTGGGATCAGTATGTTTTAGCACATGTTTTGGGTAGATAATTTGAATGAAATGATACTTTAAATTGGTTATTTTTCGAAAGTTTCAGCAGTTTTGTTGTAACATGCGACAAGGAATGTATAAGATAAAACTAAGAATTTTTTTCTTCAACATAGCTGTGTAGTATGTACTTGAATAATTCTTAACATTTTCTCCAGTTATCAACATATACTACAGTTTAAACTTATTAACTTTTCAATAAAATTTGAATAAATAGGTATAGAATTAATTGATTTTCGTATGTTGTAATAACTCAAAACTTAATACAACCTGACTCATATAATATATACATTTTATTATAATTTATATTGTAATAACCTCGAAATTTAAAAAAAAATTGTAAATCAGATTTTTTTTATAAGGTGTATAAGAATTTTTTTGTATACTTATGTAATTAAGGTGTATTTTGAGTAACGGTAATTAGCTGTTCAACCACTAATATTAATTAGATAAATCTAATCAAAAATAAATAAACACATTGACTCTAAAAACACATTTTCCTGTAGGTCCAACAGTTTCTTGTTTTTCTTTCTCTATTCGTACTATACTGTTCGTATTATTAATTTATGGGACTCAGTTTACCAACAATGTTTTTTAAAACTGGTACGCAATTTGCGTATTTAAATAGGTTTGGGACACGTTTTACCAACTCCGAAATTTATTCTAGGGAAGAAAAAACACTACGAAGTGACGGTAGGTATATTATATTATATATTTTTATTTTGAAACAGAGTGCAAATTACAAATTTTTTTTGACATGATATAAAAATTTTATTTTTACATAATATACCACTGTATCAATCATGATGTAAAATAAAACAATTTTACAAAATATTATAGGTTAGAGATATAATGTATGAAATATTCTTTTCTCTCTCATAGACCACTCAAATTGGTTTTCGTTTTCGAATATATATATATATATATATATATCCAGAGTAAACCTTACGGGTTTTCACTAAAACGTTGAAATGTACACAATTATACGTAATAACAATAATAATATAGTGTCTATACGATATATCATGCAGTCGTTAAAAACACATACTCAAGCGTCCAATAAAAATAACACGAGAGTCCCAATGTTTTCGTAGGTTTTGAAATTGAAACGCTAGACAAATATCGACTTCTGAGAAATTCGAGGATGCCCGGGCGCAATTCGAGTTACGTGTATAAAATAGTTTGTTTTGTTTAAATTATCGACGAAAAACAAACTGTTCGTAAATGACATTTATTTTATTTTTTTTTTTGTTTTTCTAAAAAATTTGTCCGTTTTGGTGAGGACGAAGAGGGTAGAAGTGTGGAAAGCTCGGTGGACTTGTGTTTTAGACCTCTTCATCAAAATCTCGACAGGGTTGGAAAGTATTTTAAAAAAAACTTCAAAAATTTATTTGCGGTTTCAGTTTGACAGATCGTTATACATTTCATAATTTATAGCTGCTTTTGAAATTTTCCAAAACCTATAATATTATAGTCTGTAAAATCATAAAAACAAAAATCCGAAATCCTGTTCTGTATCCTAGCCCTAATAATAATTATTACAAATTGGATGGTACCCAAACGATGATAAAATAATTTCGTACGTGTATGATGGCATTGGGCAATGGACATTAAAATGTGAAATAACCACTGGTCGCATACATTTTATCGTCGTTTTTAACTGCCCATACCGTAATAATGCATTTAATTTGACAATATTAAAATATAATATGCGTCCGCTCGGTTGTAATAAGTTTTCCGAGTCTATTACTATTTAACATAATAATTACGAGTATGCGCTGCAAATGTGACCTATACATTACGCGAAGTAATAACTAATTTCGAACGGTCATTTCTGCAATAATTTAATGACAAACTATCTAGTGTAAAATGCTCTTGGGTTTATCACAGGGACATCATTCAGGTTATTCAATTGCTGCTTTTAATTTTTAATGAAATATTGCCTGATTGATACTATATTTTATTGGAGGACTAGAAAACGTTTTTATAGCGTTATAACTGTCAAAGAACGATTGAAATATACAACGGGAAACAAAACGAAAAACAGTAAAGGCTAAATTTAAATATCACCGAACAAAACAGAACAATAAACGAAAATGTAGGTAAATCAAAAAAACAGAACAAAAAACGATAAACGAAACAATTTAACAAACATAAAACGTAACATTTTAGAAAACGAAAAAAATCGTGAAACGATAAACGATAATAAAAAATATTATTATTAATTTTCATACGTTTTTGACGTATAATATTATCATATCTATAGGATTAATGTAATAAAAAAATAGTGTTTAAAATAACAATCACGTTAAACGCGAAAATTAACGATGTTTAAATATCCAATGACGTTAAACGTAAAAAATTAATAACTTTTGATTTCCTAATAACGCTGAACACAAAAATTGAATACCATTTAAATTTCTAATAAAGATATTAATAACGTTTTAATTTCTAATACTGATAAGCGATTTATAATGAATAATGTTTAAACGATTTATTATTATCACTGTTAGTCGAACCTTGCATACTAGTGGAATAGAGTATTTATTTTCGAAAAAATAATTAATATTTTAATTTGTTTTTTCTTTTCATATAAAACTTTAGAAGTTTAGGATGAGTGATGACGTTTCATAAAAAATCAACTATCGTTATTAATCGGCAGTTAATTCTTTGTTATTTAACAATAGGTACCCATTGATTTGAGTTAACTGTTATTAATATTATTCCTACATATTGTAATTTTTTCGTACGTTGTGATAGACATTTTCACGACACTTCATTGGTAGCATATGATGTGCGTCCCGGATCGTTTCGGACGCTATTCGTATATTTTGAATAAGCATTAAATAACAAATATTGCATGTTTGTTGAATGTTCAGTGCATAATAAATAAGAAACAAGTACACGTTGTATCTAATAAAGAACTACAATTTTCAATAATATAATAAATAAATAAATATTATAAATCAAGTGAATAATGGAAATAAAGTAAAAAACAAATAGAGTAAGGACGATAAACGATAACTTGCTTTATTATTGCGAAAAAGATCCCTCCACGTTTAACGTAATTAGAAAACAATATTTTGGATGATTGAAAATTTGCTCGACCTGCCTAAAGTTTGGTGGCTCAGTAAAAAATATGAAAAAATGACGCCTCCATTTGATTGGATGTAAAATTGCACACAAATTTATTCGGGAAAAAAAGATATCACTATTTGACTCGTGGTTCTTTAGAAAATTAATTTATTTATATTTATTCGAGGAAAATCTATATGAAAATGTGAGAATTTTACCGTTTTGACGATGACGGGGAAAAAAAAAGAAAAAAACCTGACCTCGACGTGATTTGAACACGCAACCTTCTGATCTGGAGTCAGACGCGCTACCGTTGCGCCACGAAGTCGATACGGCATGCGAACTATATTGCAAAATTGTAAAACGATGCGAATTTTTTAACCGACGTCGTGATCCATGAAAAATATAAAATTTTGAAGTGCGTGATACTAACCATGCGATTCTAGGTTACATTGCACACCCAATTGACATTTCATATTCGGGTGAAACGCCGGAAAACGCGCATCTGTCGCAATTTTTTTAAAATTTATTTATTGCGCTTCGATCAATAATCACGTCGACATTCTGCAAGTCACATCGAAACGACAAAATCAGTGTTAGTACTATACGCTTAAAAGATAAGTATTTGCTTAATATTAATTGGTACTAACTTGGGGTGACCATTTATATACGTATAAAAAACAGGAATAATAATTTTGGCCAAACTATAAAAGAATACCTTACAAAATTATTTGATAATTTTTTCATGTATAAAGTTTTCACAATAAAAGTAGGGTACATTTTTTTTATTAGCCGATTTAATATTTTAAAAACATTCCTTATTTGTTGCTATCATTCATTTTTGTCATGACTTTGAAAAAAAATTAGTCGACAAGTTAGACACAAGTATCGAATACAAATTGTTAAGGTATTTAAATTCAATTTTTAAGACTTGGAGGCCAATAAGTCAACGAGGGTAATGCCCATACCAATATTTCATCGCGACTTCAGTTGTCCCATCTTTTATTTCCCAAGTTACGTCTGTTGGTTGAAAGAGAAAGGTTATAGAAATTAAATGATTTTAATACGAAAAGTACCTTACAGAATAATCACTGTTACAAGGAAAACAAAATATATATAGAATTGAACATTTAATTGACAGTATTGTGTTTGGTCTAATGCAATTCGATTCATAAACGGTTTACAGGTAACATTTTAAGAAAGAGAAAATGATTAATTTTAACCTCGTGGCGAAAATGCAGGTAAGCAAAAGCCCCCACCTCACCCTATAATTAGCACTGGCACGGGCGAAGCAGGGTAATTCACCTAGGAATGTGTATAAACGAATGAGGCAAACCACCCGAGGCAGTATTTTGGTCCCTGGCATGTAACAGACAATATTACGTGCGAGCGCGTACTCTGCGTAGAAACATTGTTAGGTTAAAAAATAATATACGGTATACCATTCGCATACCTATAGGGATGATGATTAATGGTAGACATAATACCATCGATCTTACAAAATGTTTTTATTATATATTATAATATATAGAAACTTTGTACTTTTGAAACGGGTGGGTTTTCGTTCTATAGTCTATACAATATGTCGAAAACCCTATAGGTAAAGGGTGTTGTTGAAAGACATTCATTATGGTAGTTGAACGCTGTATAATGTAATAATTCAAATTTTTGTAAACGTACAATTTAAATAATTATCTAAAAAACTGCCTTTATATGAAAGAAATAATAATAATAATAATGATAATGTTGTAAAAATGTAGTCTACGATATTTTTGAGTATTTTTACTAATATAAATATATATATATATATATTAGTGTGTGTGTAGATATGTAAGCAGTAATAGTAAGATACATAATTGAAAATATATTTTTGAAATTGTACAGAATTTTATTTGCTGGACATATTTCGCACCATGAGTATTCTTTGCTTCTCAAGTGGTACTTCTTAGTGGCCGATAAACGAGAAATAATATCATCAATAAAACGATTTTGAGTAAAGATTCAGTTTATGTAAGACATTTTAACTTAAAAATAATAAAGTTAGTTGTCATTAAAAAAAGTCCATTTTTTACTCAGCCAGTTTTATAACTAACCTGTAATTACTACATTTAATTCTAAAAAAAAAAAAAAAAATGTTTTAAATTGTATAATATACATATTATAAAACTGATAGAAAACTTTAATAGGGTATTGCAGCTTTATTCTGCTACTTTAAACTTAAAATGCACGTAACCATTACACTATTAGTAGGAAAGAAATGTTTAAATTATAAAATTGTCAACAAAACGTATTTATTCTCATTCAGAAAATATTTCGTAAAAAGTAGTAGTTGTCATTTAATGATAGCTAAAAATCTCACAAATAAAAAACAGGAAGTAATTAGTTTTTCGATATAAGTTTTGCTTTACTGTAAACAAAAAAAAATTCAAGTTTACGTATTATTAATATTATTATACAGGTTTGATAGGGTATGTACATTGTGACTAGAGCCCGGATTTATGTGCATTTGCATGTATTTTCTGAACAGTTCAAAAAGTAGCTAGGTCAGTTACGAGTTTGATTTGTAGTCAATAGATCCGAAATACTCGTATAATAAAATTTTATTTTGCATACTTTTGCATATTTTGTCATTTTTGACATGTATTGCATATTTCTGTATTTTACGATTTTTTATTGCATATATATATATATATACGGTTTTTAAATGCATATTATGTAATATTTTGTTTATTTTAATTAAAATAACGAATTTATAGTTATATTCATAGTCCGTGTAATTTGACTAAGTCGTTTTCTCATCTCATCTGAGACCAATCGACACAAGTATAAATCTGTTATTGAGTAGGTTTATGTGAATCATATTATATTAGTCGTGTTCGTTTCTTCGGGTTTGTCGTGATCCGAGTGCACATAACTTTCGTTCGATTTTACTGCAGTAAAATACTTTTTTTTATTAATTTTTTTTCCATATTTTTTATTCTATTTGGGTATATTTATTCCTTGTTGGGTATTTTCGCATATTTTTGCATATTTTGAGTGCATAGTTGAATGATAACCATTGCATAAATGCATGCATATTTCGTATGTTTTCAGTGCATATAATTCCGGGCCCTAATTATGACACTTGTATAGTAAGTTAATTTAACTACGATCTCGCGCCAGAAAATATGGATATAGGCGTCAGTATAGCCGTTTTATAAATCATAACAGTATATGGATATACTCATTTTTTTTCTATTATTATTTCTACTTTTATTATATATTACACGCATATGTGTTTCACAAACGCGTATGTTATGTTGTTCATGAAATTATTACACCGCGCCGCAACGAAATATAATAACAAATTATTAGGACGCGTTTCTCATTAATATGACGGCCGTACTTATCATATTTATGGTAGTGTTTGTTTTAGATAGGTATAATGACGCAAGTGTGGTAAATTATCGTTATTAGGTGTAATAATAAAATTTAATATAGTGGATTTAGGGCCCAAACAAATACATGCACCAATATATTATAATATGCATAATATTTATACATAATACTTTTGGGAGTTTTTTTTTTTTGATGGTTAAAGAACGTCTTGTTTCCGTTGTGTTCACATATTGGATTATTACCTCCGAGATGAGAGATTATAATATGAATATTATTATAAGATAATATACTCCAGTCGTATATATAATGTAGTGTTACTAAGTGTACACGAAAATAATTTACGTAATAAAGAAAATTATTTTTCACGTTCAAAATTTAATAATACTACACTAATTATTATTATTATTATTATTATGCGTTACATTATTTTCATTTGAAAGAGGTTCAAATGTGGTTGTATCAAAAATACTGAATTTAAGTACGTATATAATTATTATAAATCAACATAACGATTATGTTTAACGATTTTATAATTGGTTTGTTAATTAACATAAAACGTAAATGAGATCATTCGCTATTCTTTCCAGTCCGATATTGTTGTTAATGTTTAAAGCGGCCAAAATTGTGTTATTATTATGATTGCGTTGCATCCTTGTAGGTGGCCACAGACCAAGAAAACGTAACGACATCGAGAGATTTCCAAAAAATTTACAAGCGACTTATAAAAAATATTTACTATAAAAAAGAAATTAGCTAACGATATTAGAGATTTTTTGAAAACTGTTATACATATATATATATATATATATATATAATATAATTACAAATTTTAAGTGTTCTTAGGAAAAAAACAAAGACATTTCCAAAATACTTTGTATTTATCACATAAATGTTCAAATTTATTTGAAAATATTTCGCAGCCTGTATATCCTTATTGTTATTAATAGTTGAAAATTTCAATTTTCTAGTACTATTTGTTTTGGAATTTCTACTAAATTTCTAATATTCAAAAGCTTTTTCTGTGCTTGAAGTTTTTGAAAAATCTGCTCTATAAAGTACTATTCAAATAAAATTCTATATCAGAAAGCTAATTATTATCAGGGCTCGAGACTTCTAGCATTTGCATATTTGTTTATAAAACTCTAAAAAAAGAGTTAGCTACAAAACCATTTCATACCCAAAGGAATCCAAGTTTAAAAGTTTTTAGTGCATATATTTGCATATTTTTGGGTTTTTGCGTTCTTTCTGCTATTTTTATAAGTATTAAAGCTATTTTTTGCATTTAATTTGTTAATCTGAAAAAAATGATGTAGTTTTGTGGTTGTACTTAGTGACCGTCAATTGTTGCTTTAAATTCCTATTTTACAAAAGCTGCGTTCACGTTAAGACTGTTCGGTGCGGACGCCAATTCGATCTAAAAAATATTTTGTTCGTTCGTTTTTATAATATAAAAGCAGCGGCTTTACTAAATGTATCGACCACTCGCCAAGTGATTTATATTTTATTGTTTACCTATAGATAAAAAGAATATTCCAGTAATATAAGAGATCGGAGACATCATGTTTATTGTATCTCGTATCTTAATTGTTTCTTTAAAGAACATGCAGCGCTTACAAATTTAGTATTTAGTAAGTCACATGGTACATGGAAATATTTTTTAGAAGTAGATTATATGAATAAATATTTTTAGAATTTGAATAAATCAAAACGTATTTTTTTAAATATTTTTAGAGCATATTTAATTTTTTTATTGAGCATATTATAGTGCTGTTTTACCATTTTTTAAAGTATATTATAGCGCATATTTTATGGTTTTTTAGTGCTAGAAGTCTCGAGCCCTGCTTATTATAATATGCTACATGTACTGACCTAAGTAGAATAATAATTGTTTGCATAAAAAAAAAAATTAAACATAATTGTAAACATCATTAACTCCTTCGCTTCACTCGGAATCTTGAATCGCTGCAATTTAATTTCCACCCCTAAAAATGTGCTCATATAATAGGCCATAGCCCGACGTCGAATCCACCACCACCACCACCACCACTACCGCAGGGCTCGCGTCCGTTTCGACAGGATCAAACACGACTTTCGCGTTTTACAAACCGTGCATGTACGCCACGGACTAATTTGCATACGCGAGAATTTAACGAGATTATACCTACACACTGGTGCAGTGTACACCGGGCACGTGGAATATATTAAGATCCGAACGACAAAAAAAAAAGAACTCTGTTATCTTATTTTTCGTAGTATTTAATCAAAACGGTCGTGTACGATCGTTCGTACACGGTGTACAACGGGTAATGATATTCATTAATAATAATTACCACCCCGTCGTCATACCGATGTCGACACGTAATTTTTACATATTTATAAAACTTTTAAACACCGTTGACCGCGCTCCGTAACACCGGTGCAATAACAACCACCGCCACTCTTTAACTACTCGCACACACCACACCCATTTTGGGAGCGACGCGATAATAATTGTTCCCTGAAACACCCCTCGAAACGCTAATTATAATTACCCCGGAGTGTGTGCTATAACGTTTTCCGCCGCGGTAGCAACGGTGACGACGGCGGCAAACTCGATGTGTGTGTGTGTGTCGTACTTACGTATAATTTAAATTAGGTCGTAAGTACTACGTAACTAATTTATACGAAAGAAAAATAAAGAAAAGAACATTGTGTTAGTTACGCGGTTTCCCGAAAGTCATCCAAAAACAGTTTTGTTATTTTTTTTTTCAAGAGTTCAAATAGAGAGAGAGAGAGAGAGAGAGAGAACATCCGGGAATTAAGACACAATTAACATTTTTTAAAAACAAGTACGAGAAAAAATGTACGTTTATTAAAGGTGAACCCGGAACCGGACTACTATACTCGTAAATTTTCATGAACTTTTATAGTTGGAAAATAATTAATTGTGAATGATATTTTATGTGCATTTTAATTTAATTTGATAATTTCGTGATTTATACGCAATTTTGGATTAATCTATATTCTTGAAATTATCATGAAAATTAAAATGTAAATTAATAATGAATAAATTAATATTTACAGGTAAGTTTGCTTTGCTCATGCCTTGCTTCCCATATTAAATTTATATCCGTATTTCGTAAATTTATGTTCAATTATAGACTCGCCGATACGACGCGTGACACTAGCAGGTTTAATTGGACTTATTACAATATTGAGTCCTGTGACTTATACCGAATTGAGTCTAAAAATCGGTCGTATTCCCGATTCACTGAAATTCCGTTTCGCCGAAGTTTCATATGATTAAATATAGACGGATTAAAAAAAAAAGCCGGACATACTTCGCACGATGGGTGTTCTTCGCATGACGGGTGGGATTCTGTTGACGGGTGTATTTTATTTTTAAAGAAACGATAAATCATTTCTTTAATAAAACGATTCTGAACGAGGAAAGTTAATAATATAGAATATAAATGAGAAAAAAAAAATGTTAGAAAAAAGTCCAAAATTATTTTTTCACATTTTCAAAATTTTCTTGCGCTAAATTCTTTCTTATATGATTTTCTATATATGATTAAATGTTCATAAAATTCGGATCAAAAACTGATGGTTTCTGAGTCATTTTTGTCAAATTTTGGGTAGTTTTTTCCAAAAAAAAACATTGAAGAATTGAGAAATTCAAAAAACGACCCCTTTAAAGTACAATCTAGAGGCAAATCCGGTTTCAAAAAGTTATTGATAGAAACTTTTGGACAAGTATTTCCATGCGAAAAGTTGTATACACAAAAAAAACATCATTGTAAAAACACTAGCTTCTTCACTTCGTTCAGAATCTAAAACGTCTCCAAGAAATATTCGATATGAAATAACCGGCGGTCGACGTCAATATCGAATATTTACCTCGAAATGGATGACTTATCGAAATTTTTTTATCGTTTCTAGTGTGTGTGTGTGTAAAATTTTTGTATCCCTTGCGTGCGTGCGCCGAGCGAGTACCCACGCGAATGCGCCCGCGTCGTGATATTAATAAAAGCAATAAATCCGGATTCCCTGCCGTGACGACGGGCCCGTTGTCGAAGGGACGTCATGTTATTATTGTCGTTATTAATGACCGCGCGCGACAAATTTTCGGCGTGTACGAACAAATTTCCATATCCTTCCGACGCGTGTCACGCGCGCGCACGATTCCTTCGTATCATATTTTATTATTATTCGTTATTACGAACGAACCATTATCGCGATAATATGTATTGCATATCGACGACGCACGTCCACGTATATATATATCAGTAAAATATTTCGTTTTTTCCGGTCGGATTTTTTTCCCCCTTATGCGTACCGAGGAGGGCGAAAGAATAACACAACAATAACGGTCGCGCCGCGCGCGCGCGCGCGCACAGGAAGAAAGCGAAAAAAAATCCACTCACAAGGGCGATCGCCGTCGCCACCGGAAACCAGTTCGTTTTTTTTGATTCTCTCTCGTTCCTTTTTGTGCGCATCTCCGTACGCGCGCACACACACACACACACGCACAAGGCACGCGACACGTTATTATAAATGATAACAATAAAAATGTGAACGAACAAAAAACCAAAATAACCATCAAGTGATAATAATAAATTACTCGTAATACAGGATGTTGCGAACGTGTACGCGTAAAAATCGTTATAAGTCGGGGGACGGCTTAGTTCTTCCATCCCACCCCCCACCCCCCCCCGGTCACAGCGGTCTCCGATGACTTTCGCGTGGTAATAACCGGCCGAGTGTGACCACAACGATTTCGCGACGCCGTTCCGACGTTTACGACGTGTGTGTGCTGCGTGCCGGAGCATTGTGTTTATACCGCGGTTCTGGTTCCGGTTACACGGCGTCCACCGCGGCGTGCGTAACGATATAATATATTATTGCTCATTGTCATTGTCATTATTATTATTATTATTATTGCGTGTTGTTATAATAATAATATGCACTGTAAACTGCGCACGTGTATGTATAGCAGTTTCCGCCATCGCTTAATGTGTGGTGGTGACATGGGTCCGATATTTGACTCTCGCAAAAGTTCACGGACCTAAGAAAATTTTGAAAATGTGAATAAAAATTTTGTACATTTTTCGAAAATTTTTTTTTTTTCTTATATTATTAACTTCCTTTGTTCAGAATCGTTTTACTGAAGAAATGATTTATCGTTTCTTTAAAATTCAATACGCCCATCAAGAGAACACCACCCGTCGTGCGAAGTACACCCATCGTGCGAAGTATGTCCGGCTTTTTTATTTTGTTTGTAAAGAGTCGAACCGTAAACAATGTTACTAATGCCAGTTTTTCAATCTAATATAATAGTGCATAATGCAGAAAAAAATATCCGAAATAATACCACATTTTGTGTTTGCAATTCATGTACACAGGATTATAGCGCACTGTTCTATTCATGATTCGTTATTGAATGGACCACGCGGTGCATTCAATACAATGGCTAATCACATACCTATTTGTACACATTTTGACGTGGTTGCGTTTTTAGTATTCTAAATCCTTTATGTTTTTCTGTATTCAAGCTTTAATTATATATGTTATATACCTTTACACACGCGTGCACACTCACACACATAATATTATATGCATATAATATACAATTCCGGTGTTGTAAAACATAATTATTATAAAAATGCCGGACATACTTCGCACGATGGGTGTACTTCGCACGACGGGTGATATTCTCTTAGCGGGCGTATTACATTTTAAAGAAACGATAAATCATTTCCTCAGTAAAACGATTCTGAACGAAGGAAGTTAATAACATAAGAAAAAAAAAAATTTTCAAAAATGTCCAAAATTTTTTTTCACATTTTCAAAATTTTCTTGCGCCAAGATCTTTTTTTATAGAATTTTCAATCTATGTTTAAATTTTCATAAAATTCGGATCAAAAAATGATGGGTTCCGAGTCTTTTTTTTCAAATTTTGGGTAGTTTTTTCCAAAAAAAAAAAAAAATTGAAGAATTGAGAAATTCAAAAAATGACTTCTCTAAAGTACAAGCTAGAGGCAAATCCGGTTTCAAAAAGTTATTGATCGAAATTTTTGGACAAGTATTTCTATACGAAAAGTTGTACACAGAAAAAAAAATAAATAAAAAAAAAAGGAAAAAATAAAAAATAAACATCAATGTAAAAACACTAGCTTCTTCACTTCATTCAGAATCTAAAAAAACACAATTTCGAATATGAATTTATACTAAACAAATAACTTAATTGTTTAAAAAATTTAATTTCTATTTAATATGATCTGAAATCTTCAAAACTATTATTTTGTTTTTTTTTAACAATGTGTGATTTTATAACAATTATACACTAATTTTCTCAGTTAATTTTGGATATTTCATAAAAATATATTATAAATACCTCAGAAATTTATTGACCAATATTTATTTTTATAGCTTAAAAAAAAAAAAAAAAAAATTATGAGTCTTCCTTCCGGCAACTTATTTTAACCTTATGCTCCGGATATTATTATTTGAAAATGTTTCTATTCAAGCTATTCCTTCTTCGCATAATAATTTATAAAGTATAAACATTCAAAATAAATTGTTGTGAAATGAAGAAGCAGTGATTCTTCACAACATTTTGCAGCTACTACTTCTCTACTTGAAATAGACAACTATGTCTATACTTTAAATTTATATTGTCTAGACTTTATACCTTTAAAAGTATTGATCAAAAAAGAAAAGCATAATACAAAAAAAGTACTACAGTATTCATCTATATAAATGTATATAGATAAAAGATACTGTGGAGTTTGGGAATTTGCATTTTAGAGCGAAAATTATGATATTTAATTATGATACGTAAAAAAATTATCTGTATAATAATTGATTAAATAGGTTTTAAGTTTCTTAAAAATTTAATATGATTAAGGAAATCGTACCAAAATTCAATCGTCTATTTTATGATTTCGAAAGAGCAATTGGCTTGTATAATCAAATCATTACGATTAAATATAATTAATAACTAATAATATTAACACTTAACAGTGATGAATAGCTGGTCGCTGTTTTTCTCTCTAAGAATTATTAAACTATTGAAATATTAGAATCTGTTACAAATTGATTTTTTTTTTTTTATTAAAAGAATGTGTTGGATAATTTTTTGAGGAAATTTTACGTTTACAAAATTTATTGAGGTGTATATTTTTTTTTATAGTAATTTTGATAGGTTTGATCGTTTGAGAGAATTAAAAATCTCTAAAAATAAGAATATTATTACGGCGTACCCAATGAGAACGTAACTATATTATTGTACATTGAACGTTTAAAACAAAATCGGTTCCCAGGAGTTTACTGGCGCATGAAAATTTCGAATTATTAGAGTTCCCGAGTGAAATCGTGAACGCTGCAGACGTGATCGTTTCTCCAGTTTTTTTCGAGTTTATTTTTATTTAGTTATTACATTTTTTTAATGAAAATAGCGTGTGTCGAATTTCGAATTCATATAATATAGAATCATATAGTTGGGTAGTATAATAGGTACGTGTCCGTGGTTGTGCGTGCAGATTGCACTGCCGGAAGATGGCGGCGCGTGCAAAAGTACGAAATCGTATTATCTACGAGTATTATAATAGTGTAGTGTGTGCAGGTAATAGTCTGTTTGTTTACGAGAACGACGATTGGGCACCATCTACCCCACCCCCCCCTACCACGGTCACGCATCAAAATATGTTTAAACGAAATATCTCAATTCCACAACTGAAAAAAAAAAACAAACTGTCATTCGCCTAACGTGTAATTTTCCCTTCCCCTCCCCTAATCCCCACCCACACGATGATTGATTATGTTATTATATTATATTATTCATTTTCGCTCGCGAAACCGCTATATTATTATTATTATTATTATTATTATACGACTGTGGTAGCGTCCGAAACGCGGCGTATAATCGAATTCGTGAATTCGGAAAGGTCTATACGCCCAAATTCGTGTAATGAGATTTGTACAAACGTACATAATATAATTTAATGATACGTACGTATGAAGATAATAGAAAAAACCGAGATTTTCGCTGTAGGTTGGTATAATATGCGAACGTCTGATGATAATTGGTCACGCATTGAGCCGGTATCGTAATTATTTTTATATGATGCAGGAAAGTTGTACGCCTCTCGATTTTTGAGGAAAAATAAAGACAAACGAGCGAGCGACATATGACACGCTGGTATCGTAAACGTCATAAATGTATTGCAGACTGTTGGGTAGTGTTTGGTCAGAGGAGAGAAGAGAAATACTTTGTTATTTTCAACGCAGAATCCCCTCATTTTTTTTTTTTTTTTTTTTCATAAATATATGAAAGTAATTGGTGTTAAATTTGGTACTGATTATTCATCCCCTTGCCACAAGGGAATTAACGAAAAATATTAAAAGGGATAGTTTTGGGGTTTTTCACATTTGATTCAACAACTTTTTGGTTTTATATGTTATTGACCATATAATTTGTTTTTAAATCATTCTCTGTAAAACCTTTGTATTTCTGGAAAAATAATAAAGCATATTATATGTATTTAAATTGTTTAATTTAATTTGTTTATTACAGTGTTAATGGACTCCTCCTTATAAATAATTAATGTTTTTTTTTTTTTTGGGGGGGGAGGGGATGTGGACATTCCAACCTCTTAACCTTAAAAAAAACCAATTTAATACAAAATACATTAAATAACGAAGAGAATAATGATATTTATAGATTGTAATTCTCATGACGATTCAATTATATTGATTTGAGTATCTACAGTAAACAGTAAAAATAATAAAATTGTATTATAGAATAATATGAAAATTATAGATATTTTTAACAAAACATGTTAGATCACAGATCAATTTATTATATATATTTTTATGAAAATTAATTTTATTTAACCAATTTATTAAAACGACCATGTGCCCATTTAAAGATACCTAAGATTTTAATATTTGTATTATTTTTCAGTATTTTAGTATTTTGAGAAATTATTTATTATTATAAAAAATTTGTGAGCACAGCGATCTTTGTAATTTGTAACATACCTGTAATTTAATCAAATTTACATTGAGCAGATTATATTTTACCCTATCTACTTCAGAAAAGCTGAAATGACGACCTGTACACATCGTCGTAAATCTAAAAAGCCATCATCGTATAAAGTACGAACCATCGTATTTATCGCTTCGCTCTAAATTACAAGGGGGTGGTTCAACCACCATTCCCCAGGGCCACGTGACTGGTGCGCAGTATGTCCTCCTATTTAAAAGTTTAAATGCGTTCTGAATTAATATCAATTACTTTTTAAACGACCCACTTTCCTACGATTGCTTTTCCAAATTTATGTGGTTCCAAAAGTAATATATATAGGCGTCTCTTTAGCGAGGAGTCGAGAGACAATACACCGCAAACTTAAAATATACATACGCTATTGTTGGTATAAGTATAAACACGCGTATTACAGCGTCTTATATTAATCTATATGGCGCCTCAGCCGCCTTGGTTGTGTGAAATCGCGAATGTGTATATCTAACATAATATTATATATACGATGGCAAACAAAACAGAAAAGCGCGGAGAAAACAATGTGGTGACGGCGGTGGTGGCGGCGGCGGAGGCACGAGGCCAAAAAGGAAGTCAAAACTTTTGAACATATTTCGCACAAAAATGTTTCGCAGCAGCAGTTGCCTGCCCTCTCCCCTCTCCCCCCCCCCGAAACTGTCGTGAACACTTTACGCATATATAATTCACCCCCTGTCCCTGTCCCTTCCAAACGGCTGACTGTGCCTGCCGCGGGTACTTTTAACTCGGTTTTGTGTCTTTTAATTCGCACGGGAACGAGAAAATGTTTAAATATTGTTTGCGCGAGAAACGGTAATGCGCTAAATTTCGCATTCTCATTTACTACGCGGAACTGTGCGTATTGTATTTGCATTTACACGTTGTGGCGTGTACGAGGGATTTCGCTCGGAGGGAGACTAAAAAAGTAAACAAAAGATCAAAGACTTATAACTGAGTAATTAAATGTGTTTAATAATGTAATACATACATAAGACAAAACAAAATATTATAATACTATTACTATAAAAACTTAACATTCTATTGAAAATCGTATATTTCTTCTATAACACGGGGGTCGATGACCACAGCGTCGAATCGAAATTCGTCAATGAAATATATTCATTGGGATCGATTTCATGATAATTATCATAGTTCACAGCATATATTCCGTCGTTTTTACATTATCTTTCCGATTGTTTTACATGACAAAACGCACGTTGTAAATACAGAAAGTGAACAAATTAAAGTCAATTGTACATTATTGATTTGATATACTTTAACAAATCGACGTTTGTAGAAATTCTCTAGGTAAAACTATATTTTTTCTTCATTTTACTCAAACTCTGTTTTGATAACTCATACACTGTAGACGATTTGAAAATTTTCCACCCGTAGGGAAGTAATAATTGTTACATCCATTTGATATCACGTATTTATTTTGGTAATGAGATTAGGTAATGTAAATATATATATTATGTGTATTCATAACATAAATACAAATAATATAACATAAGTATATTTTGGGATGTAGGACGTTTGCGCATCGTTATTTTTAAAAATCACCTTTTTATTGACCGATTCCGCATCGGTTTTATTTAAAAAAAAGGTTTAGAATATTAACGCGGCGTTAATATTGAAAAAATAAATGACCTTTTTATAGGGACGAATCAAAGTTAGGTCCCAGATTTAATATTGTAAAAAAGGATCAGTTACTGGTTGGATCCCGGGTATAAAAAAGTCAGCTATTCGGAAAAAGTCAGTTGGATCCGGAATATAAAAAGGTTACATACTAGTTAGTAGCCAGTATGCCACATAAGCATGTGAGCTTTTAATTGGTTCACAATAAATCTCGTTCTTTTTACCCGACAGCGGAAGGTGTTGTGTATATGTGATGTGATGTATGTGTATGGGTATTGTGTATTCACAGCTACCGCTTCAATTAATTTAAATACGTAGTTTAACAAATGCAGTATCTTTAGATTTGTTATGATCTTGTGAGTATTATAAACTATTAAAAACAACATATAACTAAAAAACTACCATCCTCCAAAAAATAGATAAAATCCGACCGAAAAACAAACCAATTAACTTGAATTTTCATCTTTAATAATAGAAACTATTCTACATGGCGAGAACATTTTGGGACAAAACCCACCCTTATCTCATATTTTTAAAATATTTGTATGTGTATGTTTTTACCTATATCGATTCGACAACCGAACAGATTTTGATGAAATAAAAACTTAAATAATTCGTGAATTTCCGGGAGTGATGTTAGATAGATTAAATATTTGTAGGATTTATTATTATTAAAGAATTCACATAATTAAAATTCGATGTCTACAAAACTGAAAATAAAGTGAATAAAAATAATAATATGACAAAAAAAGAACCCGACTCCCAGAAAAAAAAAATCGAATAATAATTCGAAAAAAACGAAAATTCGAATAAAAGTTATCGTCACTTGCTTTTCATAATTCTACCAACAATGATCGTTCTAGAAATCACTATAGGTACTATAATTTTTATTCAGTATTTGTTTATTTGTTTTTTTTACTTCGTACATTCATCGGATGTTGGATTCTTTTTTTAAAGTACTATTTTACTTAAAGTTTAATCAAAATTGTATAAATGATTTTTTTTTTTCACAATAGTTTTGAAAAGATTCGCGAACTAAAATTACCCACTCTTCGAATTTTTCTACCCCTAAAATATTATCGTCACCTAGGCCGTTGCTGTTTGCTTGCCACAAATCCACCGAATTCCATAAAGTAACCTGCAGGTATTGTAGTAGTTCTTAGAATAATGTTTCATTGGACACAACTGTTACGTTTGTCGTGTGTGCAAATCGATTAAACGTTATTTGGTACTCGTGTATATACCTACTATTACAAGTGCTACCTTATAATATTACTACCGTATATGCGCATTTCGTCTCATTACTACATTCTAGGTACTCAGAGTACTTACAAGTAGTTATTTACTCGCCGTAAAACCGCAATGGAATGAGACAGAAAAAAAAAAACCCCCGTTGTTTTACGGTTTACATAATACGCGATACACAAGAGTATAATAATAATACGCCTATTATAATACTATTATACGTATGTACTTACAATTTTATACACGAGACCCATAGGCACTACCCGTACGTGTATTATTAATACGTATTATAATCAAATTGGACACGCTCGTTTAACACGCTCAGGTAATTTATTATATTAATATTGTGTGTGTGTGTGTGTGTGTATATTATGTATTATATAAAGGGGAAAATGGCCATTACGAACGGCGTCCGTCCGTCACGAAAGCAACCGACTCTCCATAGTCTAGCGGTTCTCCGCCGGTGGTGGTACGAAGAAAACTCGTTTGAGGGGGGGGGAGGAAACTACATCTTATTATATATGGGAAGAAAATTGGTTTCAGAATGAACGATAAAAAAGCCGGACATGCTTCGCACCACGGATATTCTTCGCTCCTCGCGTGAGATACTCTCGGTGGGTTTGTGGAATTTTAAAGAAACGATAAATCATTTCTTCAATAAGTCGATTCTGAACGAAAGAATTTTAATTAATATTAAAATCAATAATGGTCGTCATTTTCAACACACTTACCAAGAGTATCTGACCCGAAGAGCAAAAAATATCCGTGGTTCGAAATGTGTCTGGCTTTCTTGCCTTTACTTAACTTTGTTTTGCTTTACTTTACTTTTTTTTTTATCTAATAAATAAAGAAAAAAATTTAATGAGAAAAAATAAGTTAGAAAAATGTCGAAATTTTTTTTTCACATTTTCAACATTTTCTTGCGCCAAAATGTTTCTCATACTATTTTCTACCTATCTTTAGGTGTTTAGGTATTACTTATATTTTCATAAAATTCGAATCAAAAAATTATGGTTTTCGAGTCTTTTTTGTCAAATTTTGGGTAGTTTTAAAAAAAAAAAAAAAAATGAAGAATTGAGAAATTAAAAAAATGACCTCTTTAAAGTACCAACTAAAGGCAAATCTGATTTCAAAAAGTTACTGATCGAAACTTTTGGCCTAGTAGATCTATACGAAAAAGTGTATACAGAAAAAAAAAAAAAATAAACATCATTGTAAAAACCACTAGTTTCTCCACTTCGTTAAGAATCTAAAATCGGACATACCTACATCGTTCCTCACGTTTTCGTGCAAACGTGTTGAATTTCAAAGCAACGAAAAATCGTTTCTTCGATTCTAAGCTGTTCGCTGAGCGTCAGTGTGATAATCAGAATCGGTATTGTTAGTTTACCAATACAATAACCAAATTCTCACCAATTTAATTACCAGTAAAAACGATAAATTTGGTCTCCACTGATTTTAACGAAAATGTAAATTTATAAGTAGACCAATATAATAGTAAGTTTGTATAAAATAAAATTACAAATCCTTAAAATAATAAATTGCATAAGTTATGAAATAATAACGAAAACATATCTGCCGTTATTTGTATTAACTTAACTACGATTAAGCCGTATATTAAGTTATATTAAATCATGAAAAATTCTTCATATTATTGATGTTTATGAATATTATATTTTTAAACTTTCTAAAAATAATTAAAAATAATTTGGTAAAACAAAGTTTTATTTTTTAGAACGGTTTTATCCTATTTTCAGTTTATACAAATATTAAGCAATTTAAAACGTATTCGCAAAAAAAAAAAACAAAGATGTTTCCAAAATTGTAAAAGCTTTTATCCTAATAGTGGCATACTAATTTTGAAAATTAATAATAATAAAATATACATATAATACACGAATAATTAGTGAAAATTATAATTTTTTAGTTATAATATTTTTGAATAAATTACGTTATAACTAAAACTGATTTCATGAAAATCTAGTTTAATGAGTACTTTTATTTATTATTAGTTTTTGTTGAAATTTTTGTTAGTTTTGCCTAATGCTTTGGAAATCAAGAGGAGATAACTCGATTTGTGCACAAAAAGGATGATATCAATCATGCATATTATGTAAATATGTGTTTATTCATAAAATAAAACAGAAAAAAAATGTATTAGTAAATTATTACATAATATACTATACAAAACCTAATAACCAAGAGAGGAAACGATTAAAAGAGGTAAATAGAGGATGTTTCGCGTTAAGGACTTACTGTGGAGGATTAAGGTAAACTCCAATCGGTCGTCAAACAGGCAATAATCACTTTATATCTATGTTAAAACCTACAATTAGGTTATTTTCGAAACATAATTTCATTTTTCGTTTCATTCGGAATTATTACTTTATTATTTTACGATTATTTAACGGTGGGCTTCCACTTGTTATTAACCCCACACACATAATATATTAATTAAATGAATTTATATTATTTATCTATTATAAGCTATGTGTAAAATACATGTAATTAAAAACAAATTTGCCTACCGCATTTAGCATGTACTTTATCATACTTTAACCCTTACAAATAGCGATTCCAGAAATCATGGTGTATAGAAAACAAAGTAATGCACGCAAATATCGTAATAATATTCAATTATTTGACTTATCATATCAAGTAAATTACAGTAGTTACAAAAACTTGTAATACTAAATCGTTAAAGATACAATTTTCTCTCTTTTTTTTTTTTTTTTTTTTGAGGATTTTAGAAGATAACGTGGTCCTTTGGATCCTTCCCCTAAAGCCACCACCGAATCCTTCCTCGGTATTAGATGAACTTAACACTAGCAAGAGATGGCAGGCGAGTATTAATCGACTTCGCGATCAAGGCGTGTGTTGTTTTCACACATGGAGAACAACGCGACGATGGTCGATGGAGACCCGACACGATTTAATAACCGCGCCTTTTTTGGTGTTAACAGCGAAATAACGGCGTTAGATCATTAAACTCGTCTGCGCAGGAAGTGTCGATTGATTGCCAGTCGTAAAATCATTATTAGATAGCCACGTGTAGGTATAGACACACGACAGTGCAGTGTACACACAACGCACGTTCTCACTTATATTCGTATCTATAAAACTCGTTTTCGCGAGAACATAACGCGTCGATATTATTACTACACAAGCATAATATTATTATAGTATACACACAAACACACACGCAGTTTTCAATACTGCAGTTGATAATGTATGGTGGACATCACGTGGGAAACGTTTTGTTCGACAGCATTACAATTATTTATTACCGAGTCGTTAAAAACGTATCAAGAATAGTGTGTGCATCCACACGCATTCGCAGGTGAATTCGTACCCCACCTGAAGTGCCTGCGTCTGCGGTAGATATTCGTTTTTTATTTATTTTCCTTCAGTTTTTTTTTTTTTTTTTTTTTTTGTCAAGTCTTAAACGTGAAGTATATTTGACATATCAGCTCTAAAAATTACGTCGCGTCGACCAGAGCGAGTAAATAACAACAATAATAATGTATAACTACGTGTCTCTTGCTCGTGAGACAATCAACCCTAGTTCGGTACGGTGGCCTATAAAATGTTGAAAAATCATAATGCATAATAATGTGTATGTACAATGAAATGTAAGAACAACAATCCTTTAATGGAAAAATCATAATGATGAAATTTGAAATCTAAGAATTATAAACGAAAGAACTGCCATGGAATAGGACAATTACAATTAGGAAAATCTCTGTAACTTAAGAACTATTAATTGAAGGAAACTAAACAAACGTAGAACTACAATCTATCGAGCAGTTCGTATTAAGGACAACTATACTAGAGAATTATAACATAAAAAATAAAGTGCTTAAAACGTTTTTTTCAGGACAACAATTTATTAAAATAACAAATTCATGAACGAATGGAATTATGAATTTAATATATTCGTGCATTATCAGTTGTTTATAATATTATGGTATTGCCAACGCGAAAGCTATTTATGTCTTTATCCTAAATTCCAATAAATTATTGCTTCATGTTTTTTTTTTTCTTAACTTAAAATATAAAAAGTTATAATTATTATTTATGATATTAATATGCAATCGTTTTATCGTCAATCGCATTTTAAAAAACCGAATAATTTCTCATTTCATCATGAAATAACGATATAAAAAGAGGGAATTTAACCTCTTTATCAAGGGTGACCAACATAAATATACTCACGAGCCACATGGATAAATACAATTATATTGAGAGTCAAAAATGTCTTTTGAATACATTTTTTTTTTTTGTCATTAAAAACGGATGTCCAAAATCAATCGTATTGAAATAGTTACTGTACTTCACAGAATAGAACTGTTAGAATTATTACGATGTGGTAGTTTTGAAAAGTTTAAATAGAACTGTTCTGTTCTGTTGTGAAATTTTGTCAGCATGTCCCTATTTTAAAATACCCGAAAATTAATAACTGTGCACAGAATTTAAAATTAATTTTTGGAATGGCATATTATTCTTGTAAATCATTTTTTTTTTTTTTTTTTGACAGTGAAAATAATGAAATCTAAATATCATTCAAATTTAAATAAACATCATCTTAAAGAATAACTTCGAGCCAATCTCACATCAATAAAAATCCAGATCTTAAGCTCGCGAAAATAAAGTATATGAAAAAATATATAAATTCAAAAATAATAAATACTAATTCACACAATGAAGAAATCTTATTTTGTTTATAAAATTCTACTTTCACACACTTAAGACCGTCATTATTTAAAATCAAAAAAAAAGCTATGATCGATAAAAAAAATGCAATATTACAAAACAAGATAATCGTTGTTTTAGAAAACGAAATGCGAGTCACATACAACCACGAAGAGAGCCGCATGTGACTCGCGAACCACAATTTGGCCACCCCCGCTCTATATCTTCCCTCCCCCCCCCCACCCACCGTAATTATTCCACTGCACACGCCACAATAACAACAATCTCCTCTTCGAAAAGCGAAGAATACCTATTGTGCGAAAGTACGTCTGGCTGTTTTGTGTTTTTTAATAATATTTATGTTATGAAAAAACTGTTGTAACATCCGAATGCGGACCAATCTGTATTTACATACGAGTGCACTGTGTACGTTCACGACGAGTACTACGTTCGAGGGAAATTTCCGGAGTCGGTCGCGCGGAGAATTTCCCGAAAATATGTGCGATTTCCTTCGGTCACCACCGCGAAATCCGCCCGCACGTATATATATATATATATACTGACGTGTATACTTAAACACGCAGCACGACCGTTCGTATAATATTATTATATTATTATACTCGGACCCAACTATGCTACGTATGCGAACGGCGGCGCGAGTACAAATAATAAAAATAATAATATAACAAAAACGTCCGACGTCTACGACTACGACGATATATTATCCGGAGCACGGAGCGCCGTTTGTCAGAATGTGTGTGACCAGTGCGGTATATATTGCGTTTTTCTGTCTCTCGGACAACGGATGACGTTCCTTTTTAAAAATGAATATTGCGTTTTTCCACTCTCGGGTCTTTTGTCCCCTCGCCCTCAACGACGACCTTTTCCTCTCGCGTTACTGCCCATCCTATCGCACTCGTACACATTATATACTTTGCACATACGATAGGGTGACCATACGTCCGGTTTTATACAGGACTGTCCTTTATTTCGGCTCTGCGTTCTGTTGTCCTGATAAATTTCTCTCAGGACGCTTTTTGTCCCATATTAATCCCGTTTTTTTGACTTACTGTTGATTTGAAATTTTTGAAATGAAATTATTGAATAAAATAATGCAAGAATCTACAAATCTTTTGGGTACCATTAGATCAATAAAATTATAATCGTAAAATGAATCAACAAGTTTTTTTTAAAAAGTAAAGTATACAATATGCATGAATAATGGATTTGAAGAAATTTTAAAAAGTATCAATTTAGTTTCATTATGTTATTTTATGTTTTTCAAAATAATGTTTTTTTGTGCTTAAATTTAATCTATAATAGGTAGTTTAAAAATTATACTTTTGTCACGATTCAAAAACATATATACATATATATAATAAATATTTATTTATTTAAAAATATTATGAAAAATATTCTTGTCCTGTACTTTATTTTCTTAAATATGGTCATCCTAACATACGATGCAATGTCCTTTTAGCTCTTGAATATCGTACATGTATATATACGTATGTGTGTGTTCGATTTGGAATGATTAGTCGACGTATTGTTGGTTTTGCGTGTAATCAGTGAGCTTTAAATATGAATTTTGATTTAATAGGTACTTTTATCATTTAGATTTAAGTGTTAACGCTTTTTTACGGTAAAAAGTTAAAATGTCGTTGGTAGAAACTTTTGGACAAGTGTTTCTATATACGAGAACGTGTACACATAGAAAAAAAATATAAAATATAAGTACATCATTGTAAAGACACTAGCTGCTTCGCTCCACTCGGAATCAAGAAGCAACACAGATCATCGTTGCAGTGATATTATGTGTGTACGCGCATTTGTGCGAGTACATGACACTATACCGGTGTATGTGTGCGTGGATGTGCGTGTGTATGTGCACGTTAGCACGTGTATTTGCGAGTGTGCGTGCAAGTCAATTGCACTTACACACGTACCTACACAAAGATTTTCTATGTTTATGAATTTTATACATATAAGCATACTTTATACATTTATATGAGAATTTGTATATCCGTACACACACACACACACAGATGGTAGTATATACGACGCATGACGTTTCCTGGTTACCGCGGTTTTTATACCGCCTCCGTTATTTCGGTAGTTATCTATATATGGCACACGCATGATGGCCGCCGCGTGTCATAAAAACTTCATCGGGCTACTAATTAAAAACGTCGAGAGCTCGTACCACCGCCGCCGCCGCCGTGAAAGGGATGTTCACTAAAAACGCCTCGAAATTTCTCCCTTCCTCGCCCTGTCCATCCAGAAGTGATCCACCCCTGCCCACAAAGTTTTGCGTGCACTCATCTGGTGCACTGCTCTAGACCCACGTGCATTCCCGTCAGTTTCGACTCATCTAAGAAAATCAAAATCTAATACCTAACTCATGATAAACCAAACAGTATAATATGTACACGGAACTTACATTAAGAATTTTATAGAACTACCAAACGTATTATTTTTACACATCTATGAATGATCTATTTAGGCTAGTCGTGAGTTAATGAACGAATAATGTTGTATTTTGTTTTAAGAACTATTAATTCTAGATTTTCAGAATGAGGTAAGAAGGAATTCAGAACAAAAACAGATAACATTTTTATTAGTAGCATATTTTCGAAATAATAATATTATATTGGCCTGAATACAGCTAAAAAAAAAGAAAAAGAAACCGTTAAGGTGAGTGGGGTTTTTAAGAACATTGTCACATGAGCCCAAAAATAAAACCTGTTCAGCATTCACGTGGTCCAGCGGCACACTGATAGTAGAATTAATGTAACGACGAGTACAATCCGTCGGTCAGGTTACTTGGAAGCGAACGCGCCTTAAAGCCAAATTTACACGAGTCGATTTTTTTGATCAATATTTATTTACACATTCGTGTTCACCTCAACGAATCGATATCACATTTTTCAATGTCCACGCCACTGGTTCGCATCGATCGATTCAACGACTGACTCACGAGTATTCTCCTGCTACGTATAATAAATCTTATTGAAATTTCAACTAATATCCCACAGCGACAATCAATACTCACGTCACGAACTAAAATTGTGTGTAGTACGACACACTTTGTGTAATACCAAAAATTGAGTGTGTAGTATAAAATGAAAAAGCTTGTTGGGATTGCATTGTAACAATTGATATTTAATTTTTGTTATTGCAATATTTTATAATTGATTCAAAAAGTTCGTTATTTTGTTTAAAATATATCTGCAATAGCATAAAATACATGGTCCTAGTAAATTTGTAATATAAAATTATTAATTTATGTCAGATTTCTAGTATACTCATACTGCTTTATGCAATTTATAGACCAACCTTAACAAATTTTAGAAATTCTTAAGTGTGTATATTATTTCAAAATTGTATTTATTAGTGTTCTTTTTTTGGGGGGAATGGGGGGACGTCATACATACGATTAAAGTATTTCAATGAAGTAAAAAGTGTCGGAGACAAAGATCGAAAATATAAGCAATATACAAGCATAAAGTGTGTAGTACGAAAATTTAGATATTTCAGTGTCTCACTCACATGTACATTGCATAGTGTCAGTTGGAAATATTATACATCCAGTGGCGTATTTAAATGGGGTCGAAAGGGGCAAATGCCCTGGGCGCCAACATTTTAGAGTTTCTTAAAAAAAAATTTATCTCTAATTATATAAAAATATATTCATTTGACTACCTTCTTAACTGACTCGTTCAAATTTTTTTATTTATTTTATTACTTAGAATAAGACATTTCTAGCCATTGACTATTTATATCTACGGATGAAAAAGTAGGACATTTTAACATAATATATATATAACTTACACAACATAATATAACTTTTACTATTTTACTAAAATTCATAATTTGGTATAATTTTTTAATTGAATTAAACACTGAAACATTATATACTGTTAAACCCTAGAATATACATTTTAAAATGTTATTCGAAATAAGCAAGAGGCACATTTTTTGTTAATTGTGGGTGGAGAGGGAAGGTCTGAGGTTGTAAAGACTACCAACAAGTTAGTGGGAGGGGGGGGGTGGTAAAATTATTTCGCCTCGGGGCGGCACATATATTCAAAATGCGCCACTGTATACATCATTATATGTACGATTAATACACCGTGTCGCATTGGACACACACACACACACACACATTAGGTCGTGATTACATACGTCTCTGCTGGCTGTGACACGTGAGGTCACGCACGAAAGTTGATACATTTTTTCCCGACGATTGTTCTTGTAACAATATAGATATATATTTTCGACAAGGTCGTCAAGGATGGAATAGGACGGGAAAAAAAATGCGTTCAAGACGAATCGGAGGCATCGTTGTCGTCGTCACTGCAGTCATTGCGGTACCGAACGTATTGGACTTGAAGGAACACGAGCGATAACAATATTAGTTGTGTTATATTGACTTTGGAATTCGCAATATGAAAAGAAAAAAAAAAATGCCATCAACGAAGATAATTTATAAAAAATTTCTAAAAAAAAAAAAAAGTAATGCATTTTTTCTGCCGTCGTGATATTATATAGTATACGAGACAGCGTGCCCATAATGTATAGAAAAAATTTACTGATATACCTATCAATTATTTACAATTATTATATTATAGGTGTATAATATACTTTGCAGTTATAATTACATATTATATACATATAAAAACGAGATTTGATGATAATATTTATACGTGTACACTGTACACGCTTATAAGCCATTATGCACATTGCACACTGAGTATGTATGAAGGGGTGGCTAAACTATTTTTACAATGATTTAACGAGAGTAAAGTTTATCATTTTTTATGGGTTTCGACTAAAAGTATATACATATATATTCACACTGTAATGATTGTTCTTTAGCGTTAATATTATTAAGTAGAGATCTGAATTTTACTGAAAAATGATTTTTTTTAATGTGCTCTAGGAAAATGATAATATTTTGAATTCACTGTGACTAAATAAAAGAACTCACAAATAAATTTAAAAAAGCCGGACATACTTCGCACGACGGGTGGTATTCTTTTGACGGGCGTATTAAATTTTAAAGAAACGATAAATCATTTCTCCAGTAAAACGATTCTGAACGAAAGAAGTTAATAATATAAGAAAAAAAAAATTCCAAAATTTTTTTTCACATTTTCAAAATTTTCTTGCGCCAAAATCTTTTTTATAGGATTTTCTATCTATGTTTAAATTTTCATAAAATTATGATCAAAAAATGATGGTTTTCGAGTCGTTTTTGTCAAATTTTGGGTAGTTTTTTCTAAAAAAAAAAAATTGAAGAATTGAGAAATTCAAAAAATGACCTCTTTAAAGTACAATCTAGAGGCAAATCCGGTTTCAAAAAGTTATTGATCGAAACTTTTAGACAAGTATTTCTATATGAAAAGTTGTATACAAAAAAAAAAAATAATAATAATAAAAAAAAAAAAAAAAATAAACATCATTGTAAAAACACTAGCTTCTTCACTTCGTTCAGAATCTAAAACGAAAGATGAATTTCCTGCTTCTCGGCGAACGGCATTAAGAATTGTAAGCTTCCGCAATTGTCCAGAATATCGCGACTAACAGTTCGGTCACCCCCGATATACGCCGCGTAGGCATATAACGCAAAAAACATTATTTTATGTATAATATACATTACGAGATGTATAAGGGTAAACGCTGTTTGTGTACGAGCGCACACACGGTCAGATTTATCGATTACGTGAAACGGTTTTGACGACTGTTGCTTCGGATTATATTTCGTCCGTGCCCCGATCGCCACCGCACGGGATACACGCGGCCATCGGTCTGCAATGTACGTGTATGCGTGTTCAACATTTATACATGTATATTTATATAATAATAATACAATGCACCGTAGAAGGGTTTGTGTCACCTGTAAAGGACATCGTGTGTGTGTATAATGTGTTCGTACGTGCTGAAGTCGCTCGCGATGGCTGACGCGCCGTACAACGGGTGTGGTATAAATATAACCTATACGAGTACAGTGTGTAACATTAGTCCTCGTCTGATTTCGAGATTTTATAGAAAAATGGCAAATTGGTTTATAATTATTTGAAATTTAAATATGTTTTAAATAATTTTAAACAGTTGTAAGTGCTTTAATAAAATGTGTTATTTTGTGTTATTTTGCGTGTGTGTGTATGTGTGTGTTACGTCACGGTCCCTCTGGCTGTTTTATATGTATTATAATAAATTAAATGCACTGTAAAATCGATCAACATAATTATTATTTTCAGTATACACACTCACCACTTTTCCGCTTTTTAAAACCAAAAAAATTAATTTTCAATCATATGATCACTCAAATAGATGGATGATTATGAGATAAATTCGAAAATTAAATAAATATCGAATTTGGATAAAGTTCAAAAAAGTTAAAATTAAAACAATATAATATTGTCTATTCTAAAGTTCACAAATCTAATTCATATATTCAAGTATTAGACATCTGATAATGTTTGATAACAGAGGTTGAAACTCAAAATTATTTTTCAAATTATTATTCAATATTGTTTCACCAAAATATTATTTATATATTAGTATTTTGTTAACGTTATTATATTGTTATCTAATACTTTGGGAACTAATTGCTAACTTAAATTAATAATAGTTTCATAAATAAAGACTTAAAAACCAAAACGTAACAGAATATTTGTTTATTGATCAATATTTAAATATGTTACGGAAAAAAAATGAATTATAAATAAAACTGTATGCCAGAAATAGGTGTACACTAGGTAAAATCAATTTATCATTAAATGCTACAAACTTACAGCTATGATTATTAACAAGCACTTTGCTCTCGTATCGTAAAGTATCTACCAACATATATTATAAAGTATCATTAAAATACTAGACCTATGAAACAAAATGATATTTTTATTCATAAAATTCTCTAGTCACAGTACTCAACCTGCAGCAATAGAAAACATAACTATGAGAACTAGAAACCCTTCCCTAGATAACTTAATATTATAATAAGGTTCTCCGATCACGTTACATGTTCTTTAGAAATGACTGGTCTAGATTATATTCTGTATTTTCTTTTATTCAAGTTTAAACACAATAGTGCCAAAATAGTGAAAATGATGTCGACTTATGTTAAGTTGTATGAAAATTCTACGTAAAACTATGTAGTATCGATATCTTTTGATTATTTTAAAAACTATTAATTCTTTTAAAGATCATAATATAACACTAGTTGTTTTGTTAAAAAAAAAAGAAAAAAGCAACAAGTAATGTTATTTAATGCTCTAGCTGATTAGAAATATCGGTCTACTGAGTTTTTAATCATCCTGTATATAATTTAACAGTGTAAAATTAATTTCTTATCGTATGTCTCCAAACCAAAGTTACGCTTTAATTCGACTCATACGTATACAGATATATTAAAGGATTTTAAAACTTTCATTTCGCATATTTTTACTTTTTTTCAATTTATTATTTTTGACGGTTTTTGAATACCGTGCGTTTTACGCGCTTAAAGTATGCGCAGAGTTGAAACTTATAAAAATATGTGTTTTTGTTGAAAATTATATTAACATTCTAAAGAAACTCATTCCATGACGGTTTGTTATTACGATTATAATATTAAATTTACCTAAGTGTTCTCTCAAAAATTTAGATTTTTGGCTCGCGGGATCGACAACAATAAATAGAGGAATATTTTTTGAAATATTTGGTAAATTTTATCTGTTTAACAATGTTTAAAGACACATTTTTAAATTTAAAGTGAAGCTAAGAATGTACACTCTTGATATTTCTTGATACTGAGATCTGAAAATTTAATTTAAACATACTCTTACGTATTACTAATGGTATTAAAAAAAAAAAAAATCGGAAATCGTAATTCAGATTCTTTACTTTCTGTAGAATCTTACTTAGTAATAAAATATTGAATCTTAGTATTACGTGCAGCAAATAAAAGTAGTATAAATTGTAAGAAAATAAAATTTCAAATAAACAATCACATTATAATTGCAAAAAAATAAATATGGATAATTAAGTGCAAATTATTTATAGATTAAAACATATTAAATATGTCAACAGAAATTTTTTTAAACAATGCATTATACACAGATCATTTATAGACACACATTTTTAAACACCTAATTATCTAATTCCATAAATAACTATTTATAAACTAAACTTTTATCATTAATATATTTTAGGAATTAATGTTTATTATAATGTATCATGTAATGCGATGATTTTTGGTTCAAATTCTATTGAGCTGCAGATTGCTGACATTTATGTACATGTTACGACTGAAGTCCAAAATGCGTTTATGTCCACATTATCCCGGATAATGTGGACATTAGCCAATTTCGGACTTTAGCCGTGAATAAAAACTATTAGGAAATGGATTATGTGTACATTACCCAGCTAAAGTAACTTTAGCCTCCTTGTTATGGCTAATGTAAAATATTATTAACACACTCATAATATATATTTATTTCAATACAATTAATTAATATAAATTAACAATTTAATATTAAAATATCTTTATTAAATTTATTTTTATTGAATATAAAATATTAGATATTATTTAGAAATATTAGATTTTATTAGTTCTATTAATTAGATAACATTTGTTTTATTATTTATTTAAACAAGGTAAACTTTGATGACATTTAGAATTGCATATAATGCCTGATGCTTTGCATTTGCATTTATTTGTTTTGCAATTGGATTTACATGCACAACGTTGATAGCCCAGACCACCTATCAATGACATATTTTTAGCGATTTCTCGTAAAGATTTTTTGATATTTGACACCTGGTCTACTTTAATGACTGGCTCAGGACAAATGTCAAACTGAGACTTCGTATAATGTTATTCTATTGTTCCATCTGTGTTACCTAGCTCATAAAATCCTTCATCTTTTATTGATACTACTGCAAATAGAATATTTCGTGTTATGTTAACCTGTTGTTACTATTATTTATTATTATTGTAGTAAGTTAAAATGCCATCTTATCTTTGTACGGTTTTCACAACATAAAAACAGCAACATAAGTTATTTCATACCTTGCATTTAGTGCCGTTAAACATGTAAGATAATAAGATTTTGTTCATTTTGTCTAACCAGTTACTCCATCCATCCATCAATGGCTTATGTACAAAATAGCCGGTTAATGTACGAAAAATGATTTTACATTTTGAGTGTTTACTTTATCCAACTACTATGGATAATGTGCGCATTAACTGGATAATGTGCACTTTAGCCGCGTTTCGGACTTTAGCCGTAACATATACACTACATACCAAAGCATTTTCATTTCTAATGATTTATCATTATTTTAATAATAGAAAATCAAGTTGAAATGAAGCGATTAGTGCAGCAGATGTGACGTGTGCGATGAGGCAAGTGAAGCGAAAATGACACTGCAGCGTACTGCACTTTAAGGCGCATCCGTGACTACCACATTTTTTTTTTTTTTCATATTATTTAAATTTTATACCAAAGGCATAACAATCATAACACGATATTTATGCTTTTACTTTTTTTTCTATCTGGCGGCGCCTATACGCTCTACGGCGCACACGTTTCCGAACTAATGTTTAACGACAATTTAAGGTTATCTTTTTAATCGCCGCCTAATTCGATTATACCGACCGGCTATAGACACGGTTTAAAATAATATGGATGTAGGTAGGTATATACCAATGTATATGTACATATATATTTATACATACATATACCCAAAGATATATATTTAAATAGGTATATATATATATATAAAAAACCAACCGCCAATTCATTTTTCCACTGAAACGTTTCCGCCTCGTTGGCTCCCGTAATCCGATATCGTGTTTTTCGGCTGCTCGTATGTTAATTTATATTACAAAAAAAAAAATTAAATAAAAAATTTAAGGTGGTATATACATGCAACAGCACACGCATGACGCCGCAGTCCGTACTTAATAGTGTTAAGTTCAAAATTCGATCTTAATCGTATATATATATACAGTCCCGAATAATATAATTTAATGTTCGGTGTTCACATCAGTGCTTATGTGAACATTGTTTATTTAGAAAAAAAATCAAAATACACGTGTATTTCTACCGTTTTTATCGAATCTACCTATACACTATAATAAATATTATAATAACCCCTCCGCTGGCGCGCATATGTAAGTAATCTATACACATGTTATTTTAACATAACTTGTTTGTTTTTTACCGTACACACGTATGTACGTATTTATACGTTAAGTGTAGGTAAAGTAGTTTTTTCCCCCTCGATATGTGGTGTATATAAATTACAATAACATGACGTCGGGCACAATATAAGAAGTGATAAACACCCAATAAACACCCGGTGTACGGTCTACCGTGAATTAACCGCATCGACAATCGACTAATATATAACGATATGACGATCGGATTGAGATTTCGTCGTTTTTTTCACATGAGATTTTCGACCAGTATTCACCTTTGAGAACACCGCGGAGACTTCAACGTGTACGGGCGACGAAAGATTTAATTGTCGAGTGATCAAACATATTTTTCTCCTCGCTTAGTGAATTTTCAATCACGCAGGCATTCTCCTGTAATTTATTCGTCGATCTTTTCTTATCTTATCTCGGCGATCCATCATCTGGTATGCAACTCGGGTAAACATCTTATAACGACCGAAAACGTACGATGAATTTAAATAAAGCATTGTTATTAATAATAATATGTAAATTGCATTTTTTTCGTCACCGATTTCAACACTTAATTTTTTTTTAAACATTCTTTTTCCCTGGGTTCAATGGTTCAAATTAGTTGAAAATACAAGAGAAATATTCAAAATCACGTCTTAAAGTATTTGTAAATGAATCCAAACAAATAGAACATGTATATACATACATAATTTTAGATTTTCGTCAACTGACTCATCGATTTATCCTAAATTCCTATTACCATGTATTTTCTTCCTTTCTTTTTAACGTTCTTGCCCGAATTCTTTTGTCCCTCTAAAGTCCAAACAATCTACATAATTCAATTAACGTTGAAATTTTTAAAATAGAGGGCATATAGTTAGGGTTGCCAGATTTCAAAATTAAAAATACGGGACAAATAAAAAATGAATTTTATCCCCCCCCTCCGATAGTTGATTCTTTTTTAAATGAAAGTGTTTTTAGTTAATTTCTAGATTTAAGTTTTATAATTTTAGAATAATATTTCAACAAAATGTTAATAAGAACGTACAGTAAATAAAATATAGGTAAATATAACATTTTTAAACTTGATAAAATCATTAAAAAAAAAAAAAAAATGACTTTGTATTCTTTAGGCAATAGCCATTAGCCAATATGAATGAAATCATAAAACAAATATCACATTAATTTTATAAAAATACGAGTATATATATTTTAACTTTACAAAATTAATTGATTGTTGAATTTCCTGATCATGCAGATCTATCATATTTATCAGAACTTAGAAGAATGTATATCTTTTATTATAATATTCATTGTCTCATTGATATCCTAAGAGTCAAAGGGATGTATTGATAATTTTTTGAAAAACGGAACATTTTGGTGTCCCGAAGAGATTTTTCGGGACAACGGAACCTCTAGTTAAAATGCGGGACGTTCCTGTATTATACGTGACGTCTGGCAACCCTATATTTAGGGATGAGAAAACAAAAAAACTATGGATCAGCAGACTAAACCTAAACCTACCCCTTGGTCCTCGTTTGATCACACCTAACCCCTATGCCTTGGTCCCGGACTCCTTGGACGCTCTACGTCACAAATCGACGACCTTCGTCATGCCGAGCCGTTGTCGTCGGCGCCACCGGACGAAGGTAACAATAAAACGATAATTATTCGCGCGTGTAATATTATAAATATTATTATTTATCACTACCATTATTATTATCGATTGTACGGGAGAGAACCTATACCACACACACGGGTACACAATACAATAATAATAATAATAATAATATAAAACATCACGCGGCACTGAACCGACGACGCGCGTACACTAGTGATATTATTATAGGTATATAATATTATGCTATAAAATACGGGCGCTGAATGTTTGGTCATATTGACCCAAAAGCCAACACGTTTGGGTACAAATAGACACAACGTTTGGACACATAAAATTAAAGTTATTTCATAATTTTACCTGGTCGTATCTCCTTTATTTTTAATTTTGGGATTATTTAATTATAAAATAGAGAAAAAAAAACTGCGTCCGATAAAACAATATACTATTTGATATCATAATTGTATCCTCTATAAAATTAATAATTAGAAATCGTCGTATCTCCAATGTATAATAAATCGTCGAAAAAGTCGTATCTCCATATAATTTGATAATGTATGTATTAATATTATTATGTCTTGATATCAAAATAATTTTAAGTTTTTTGTTAATTATTTTTAAGTTTATTTAAAAGTATTTTTAGTTAACTATATTCTATAGAATAATATATGATAGTAGTACTAGATAAGTTAAGTAATCTTGTAATTTGGTATTAGCCAAAAATCCTAATTTTACTACTACTAATTCATCCAAACAAATTTCTAATGAACTCTCTGAAGTATCTGTTACTAACGTGACTGTGCCTTCCGAAAAATATACAATCTTTTTCTGATGCTGTTAATATCAAAACCTCTAATTTACAGACAGAAGATAACTTACAAGGTTTTTAGTACACTGCTTTACTAACTTAATATAATAATATTGTTTCTAACACAAATAATTTTAAGTTTTCTCAGTAGATTTTGATGTTGATAAGTATATCACTGAAAACTTAATCGAATTAGGGCAGTGGATTAGAAAGTATTATGTACCCAAACGTTGTATTGTTTTTTGGGGGTCTGAAAAAAAGTGTACCTAAACCTGTGTTCCCAATCGTTCTCCCGAATCGCAGGTAAAAATATTGTTTTGTGCCCAAACGTGTTACGGCCTAAAACACGGGTACTATGTATATATTATTATACGTGTTTAGTGTGTGTGTGTGTGCGTGTGTTTAAGAGCAACACAAGCGCATAATAAGATATTTTTATATTGTATTAGTTTTGTAACAAACGCACATTGGACATTACACCGTATAGTAGTGATACTGTGTACATGGGTATAATAAGAATATAATACGAACGTATAAATGCGCGTTGTATTTTGTACATAAACGTTTGATATAATAGCGTATGTGTATGTATTGTGTGTGTGTGTGTGTGTAGAATAATATCATAATATACGCTTTGTACATAATATAATCACACACACACACGCACACACGCGCAGCAACAGACACTTGTTATATATTCGTATTATTATATACACATAAACACACATTTCAAACACATAAATCGGCGGGAGCCATCACCGTCGTCGTCGTCGTCGTCGTCGGCTTTTCACCGTGCGCACGATCGTGTGCGAGAGCGCGTACAATAATATCTGGCGAACGGATCTGTGCCGCCGACAGGCTTGGCGGCGGGTGGTCGGCGCGGTCCAACTGCGGCGCCACCACGAGACCTGCCGAGCTCCGGCGGCGGCGGACACCGCGACGACGGCGGCGGCGGCGGCAAGCACCGATACTCGGCCTGTACTTACGTACATGTGTGTGTGTGTATGTGTGTGTGTGTGTATGCGTTGCAATCTTGTCACACACACACACACACACACACACACTATGATACCGTTTACAAGCGTTCACGAAGTAAATAATATGTAAGGGCGACTACGACGACGGGGTGAAACAGGCAATGGAAAATAAGCCTCGGAGAAATTATAGTGGGTTGAAAAAAACGTGTCCGGAAATAATTTACTATGGAAAAAATTCTCGGAGGAAACGAACGCTCAGGAGTGTAAGTACCTAAATGTTATTGAATTAATATTGAATTGTTATTTCGATTTTTTTTTTCTTTTTTTTGTAAATTTCTAATAAATTCATTCTCGGTGTAAAATGCGCAAAAGTTTCGAGTGAAAAATGTGTATAGTTGAAAAAGTCTATTATCTTCTATTGTAGGGTGACCGTACGTCCTGTTTTATACAGGATTGTCCTTTATTTCGGCTCTGCGTCCCCTTGTCCTGATAAACTTCTCTCAAAACGTTTTTTGTCCCGTAATTTCAAGTCTGTCCAATATTGATCCCGTTTTTTGACTTACTGTTGATATAAAATTTTTGAAATTAAATTATTGAACAAAATAATGTAAGAATCTAGAAATCTCGTGGATATCATTAAATATTTTATAATAGTAAAATGAATTTACAAGTTTTTTTTAGAAAGTAAAGTATGCAATATACACGAATAAAGGATTTGAAGAAAGTTTAAAAAGTATCGATTTAGTTTAATTATGTTTTTCAAAATAATATTTTTATGTGTTTAAATTTAATCTATAATAGGAAGTTTAACAATTATACTTTTTCACAATTCAAAAACATAAAATATATATTATGTACTTATTTATTTAAAAATATTATGAAAAATATTTTTGTCCTGTATTTTATTTTCTTAAATATGGTCACCCTATTCTATTGCCTCCGACTGACTATGTGCAATACTTCGGTAGTCGTTAAAATCAGAGTAGTAGATAATATTATAGTGACGTTTTATAATATTTTGTCATAATGAGTTGACTAGTTTGAGTGCAGAAAAAAAGTCCGAGTTAAAGAAGTCTCCGCGGTTGATTAAAACTGGCAATTATTAGTATAAAATTTATAGAAATGGTTTGGTTAGGTTAGTGTGTAATATAAAATCCTTCTACAGCCAATTATCGGTGTACCAACACAACCCTTGGCTCTGCCTTGGCGAGTATCAGGAGTATAGAAACGAAAGATTTTTACTGTATGATAATATATATAATATTATGTATTATAATATATATATATATATATATATGTGTGTGTGTGTGAATTTTTTTTTTATATACTTAAATTAATTTAAATATGTTGTATACCCTTTTAATTAGTTATCATATGCTATTATATTTATACTTTGTTAGACTTAAATGAATTTTCATTGAAAAGTTAAATGCAGTGGCGTAGCAAGGGTATGGCGAAGTGTGCCTACGCCAGGGGCGCAAATTGTATAGGAGCGCAAAACTGAACTTGAGTTTTAAACTTATTAATTAATTTTTATTCCTTTTATTGAAAAATCAATATTTTCAAAGTTGAATCCTTTTATCAACAGCATTCAATAGTATTTGAAGAATTATTTAAAATGAGCAAATTATCCGATAATTACCATGGCACTGCAGTCGGCACCGATCTCCGATCGATTGACATTAAATGACTGTCGGCGAAACGGCATCGATTTTGGTATTTTTCAACTACCAAGTACCGTAAAACGGGGTAATTCTGG
>JAIPRM010001353.1:0-38905 GCA_025469315.1 Stegophylla sp. TES_Ste_2020
TTTTGGACATTTTTCGAACATTTTTTTTTTTTTTTCTTATATTATTAACTTCCTTCGTTCAGAATCGTTTTACTGAAGAAATGATTTATCGTTTCTTTAATATTCAATACACCCGTCAAGAGAATACCACCCGTCGTGCGAAGTACACCCATCGTGCGAAGTATGTCCGGCTTTTTTTAATTCGTAACTATTTGTAACCGACTTTTTAGAATTTGTAACCTCACCGTTATCAACGATTATTTACATTTTCACATTTATTTAATCAGAAGAGTTTATTATTATTACTTCTATACCGTTTTTATTCATATTAATATTTGTACAACGCGTTATTATATTCTTTCACTGCAGATATTTATTTTTCATATCTTTTTTTTTTTTTTTTTTCGTTTTTTAAATCTGCGAACGTTCTCCTCTAAGTCAAATAATATTTTTTACGACAATAATAATAATAATAATAATGTATTCACGCGTTAATATCGCCGCGTTGTTGTTATAATTATAATATTAGCTTAGTGTCCACGACACGTCATCATCCCGCACCGGGATTACAATATTATATTATCATAATAAAATGATAATATTAAAACGAGAGACTTTTGCGTTACACGTTTTTACGTCGTGCGCGCAATATTATTCACTCCGCGATGTAAAATTTAATGCAAAACGGGACTGATTGTCAACCATAGAGTAAAGAGGTGCCATACTGTTACGTATAGTGAATTGAAGCGATCAAATGGAATACGCTAAGAGTGACCGTTTTGAGAAAAATAAAATTATTTTTCTCATTTGGTTGGTACCACTTGAAATTTTCATATTATCATATTAGATAATATGATATACAAAAACAATAACATTAATTTTAAAGTATGATAACAATTCCTTATCAGTGATACGATTGAGCAAAGGATACAATAATATTTCGATACGGTAATTTGATTCTTTCCAACAGGTCACTCTAAGCGTATTCCATTTCAATGCTTCATTTAGGTATGCCGATTTTATAAAATTATTGTAACAAAGATAAATAATACGAGACGAATATGATAAATGAAACTTTAAAGTTGTATATATTTAAAACTGTGTATTAAGAATAGTGTACATCATTATGAACCTATTTAAAAAAATTTCTAGACAAATCAAAAAACTCGAAATACCATACACCAAAAGCGTCTCATACATTATTTGTTTTTGTTCAAAATGAAATTTTTATACAATTTATAATATAATAAGTATTATAATGTACAATTAATTTACAAGTTATTAAAATGTGTGATAGATTGTCTCAAGTTTTTATATCTCTAAGTTTTATCTAAAATCCCAGCATTTGGCTCCATAAATAAAACCTATAATCATAAATTATATTACCTAATGAGAGTCTAATATGAAAATTGAGACAAAGTCTCGTGACTAAAAGATTAATATTTATTTATTTTTTAAATTTTATTCAGTTTCTGTACTAAAAATGAATATGTCATTAATCTGAAAGCATTATTTTTTTTTTTTTACCGATTTGTTGTGTTTAATGAATTTATGTTAATTAAAAACATTATTATTTTTGTTAAATAATAATTATTGTGTTACGAATGTATAATAATATTCTCAGCAGTTTTACCTCTTTTGAGTATTAATTTATTTTATACAAATATATAAAATAAAAATACGTGACTGCTTCGAAATAAACGAGGAAAAGTCAACAACGTGGGAACGCGGAGCAAAATATTTTTCCATTTATATTCCAGTTTTTCCTTGTTCGAGACGATACTATTGAGAATAGAGATAAATGAGTAATGACCTATTTAATGTACTATGCCCTGTAAAATTATGTACCGAAAACTTTTCGGTACAAACAATTTTCAGTGAAAACATTGAATAAACTTACTGATATATGAGAACGTTTTCGATATGAAAGAGTATTTCCAGGAAAAAAAAAAATAGTGAAATATAAACACATATTATGTAGAACTCATATGTACCTTTCACTCCTTTTAGAACCTAAAATAATAAAATATGGTTATCATTTTTGATGATATTAATTTTCAATCGTTTTATCGCAATCTATCGCTCTTCACAAAATCTAATAGATTTATAATTTTATCATTAAAAAAAAATGACATAAAAAGAAAAAAAGGTCAAGGAAGAATCTTTCCTCCCATCGCCCCTGAAAATACGTCACTGTACATACTCGTAAATTGTATTTTAAATTTTTTTTTTTTTTATTATCTAATTTTTCGAAAATATATTAGGCCTCCCATGACTTGTATTGTAGGGACCCATGAGTTCACAAATAACAATAATATACTTATAGCATATTATTGTTGTTCGTTACGTAGGTTATAATTAGGGCTAGGGACTTATAGAAGTTAGCATGTTTTTAAAAAATCATTCAAAACATAGCTAAATAATATAGAAATGCGTTTCATAACACCAGGAGTTGTATGCCATTCTCTTTAATTGACATATTTTGCATATTTAGCTCTTTTTTTCGATATAAGTGCATATTTCACATATTTTTCAATATTTTTAATTTAAGTTTTCTTGATATTGGAAAATTTTTCTCTGAATAACTAAAGAGATTAAATATTATTTGATATTTGATTTGTTTAAATGTAAGCTTGAAAGAATAAAGATTAAAAAAAAAAAGAAATATCATAAATAATAGAAGAAGAATTAATACATAATACAATACGATTTTTAAATATTTTGAGATTTTATAGTAAAATTAATTTTTTATAAGAGATTATTTTAGCATTTTTGCACAATATTTTCAGAGCATGCTTCGTAAATTTTATAGCATATTTGATACATTTTTAGAGCATGAATGCATGCATATTTTAAGGTTTTTTTTAGAGCTATAAGTCCCTAGCCCAAGTCATAACTAATATACTTGACAATTTTTATTTAATAACAGTATAATCCATGTCCACTTTATTTTATTCGTGTAAATGACATATTTTTGTACACAATATGTTACATATAACAATTAGTACTGGTATCACCGAGTGGTTGAAATTCGACCAGAATAACAATATTATGTACTTCACATCTATATTAAATTAATATGGTGAGTGATGAGAGGTCATTTGTTAAATTTTAAGGTCTTAATATCAAGGAGATTATGAAATAAAAACTTAACGAAAAACGGGTTTGCGCGTCGATTTTAACGAAATGGAGAACGTGTAATCGTTTTAATATTTCTCGAAATCTCTGCCAACAACTCTATTCCGAATTTTCCTAACTGTGTTAAAAGACATTTTTATGGGTCACGGTTTTCAATGCGTCTCGTTCGGAATATCGTCCGAATTCTTTTCCGTCTCCGTTCGTATACAATACGCATTCTTTCGACTCCATTTAGATATTATCGGTTTTGTTCTCTCGAAGCGACTCTTTTCGAAAAATGTCAAAACAATCGCTCACTCCAAAATCACATCCCCGTCCCGCCGACCAACGCGCTTCTTGTGTCGTCTTTAAAAGTGATTACATTTTATGCCACGCTCAGCGATTGAACGGTACGACAGACTTTTAGATTCAGAACGAAGTGAAGAAGCTAGTGTTTTTACAATGATGTTTATTTTTATTTTTATTTTTTATTTTTGAAACCGGATTTGCCTCTAAATTGTACTTTAAAGAAGTCATTTTTTGAATTTCTCAATTCTTCAAAAAACTACCCAAAATTTGACAAAAACGACTCGGAAACCATAATTTTTTGATCCGAATTTTATGAAAATTTAAACATAGATAGAAAATCATATTAAAAAGATTGTGGTGCAAAAAAAATTTTGAAAATGTGAAAAAAAAATTTTGGACATTTTTCTAACATTTTTTTTTCTCGTTTATTTTTTATATTATTGACTTCCTTCGTTCAGAATCGTTTTATTGAAGAAATGATTTGTCGTTTCTTTAAAATTCAATACACCCGTCAAGACAATCCCATCCATCGTGCGAAGTATGTCCGGCTTTTTTTAATCGCTATATACGTATAATGAACGCAGAAATAGACGAATCTAACCGGTATTGATACACCCAGCACTCGGATTTGTTCGTCTGTTATGAGCGGGGGAAAAATTCGGATACCCGTTTTTTGTAATTTAAAATGAATTTTCACTTGCCACGTCGCTTCCAAAATAAATGGGTCGAGAGAAAATCCGGTGATCCCTCGAAGAAAACTGAAAAAATTGCCCATTTTTTGAGCACCATGTCCCGAATAAAACTACGAACGGGATCATTTTTGTTCCCTTTTCAGAGGGTCGCTTCGTTTTAATTCCGCCACTTCCACGTTATGATGCGCGCACTACTTGAAAACGAAATCGAAATTCGATTTTTCGATCGTTAAAAACAAAAATCGAAATATAAACGCATTTGAAATTAACGAATATTGAACGCAGGGGCGCATTAAGCGGGAGGCGGTAAATTGTCTAGATAATATTTGCACGTTTTTATTCAAATGATTAAAGAAAAAAATATTATACGCTGCATTATCTTCGCTCAACTCAAACTGAAGTCAATCTTTCTAAAATACCAGCGAAGATAATGATTTTTATATTTATTTTTTTTTTAATGATCTTATGACAATTTTTTTAAATAAGCTATTATTTGAGCGGAGTGACGAAATTTTTTTGGAAGTTATTTATACTTAAATAATATACAATGTGAATCAATACGCCTAGGGGCGCAAAATAATTTCCCCCCTCCCTATATTTACCTCTAATGCACCCCTGATTGAACGTGAAACTTCGAATATGTTTTCGTTTTATGTACCTAATGAAATTTTTTACTAGACATCAAACAACTCACAAAATTATTTCAATTTGATTGGTACAAAATTTAGAGGTGCTGATCGGATAGGAACAAAAAATGATTTTAAAAATCTCAATACCATGTCAAATTTGTGGGTAAATCCAGAAACTAATGCAATAATAAAAAGAATATTATTTGATTACCAAAAAAAAAATAATATTTTCCCCAAAACCATAACGATGGTAATAAAAAAATATATTGCTGTGATGATTTTCAACACAATCAACCGCTTTAAAATGTTAAACCTTTTTTAATATGACTAAATTAAATTGAAATGCAGAATATTTTAAGAGGTTAACCCAATAAAAATCAAATATTGATCAATTTTTTCAAAGTCACTACAAAAAATGAAAGCTAGCAACAAATTAGGAATGTTTTTTAAAACATTAAGTAAACTAAAATAAATGCACCTTACTATATTATTGTGAAGACATATTACACTGGAAAAAATACCAAATAATATTGTACGTGGTATTCTTTTAGAGTTCAAGCAAAATTATTTATCCCGTTATTTATATTTATACCGATTTAAAATATTAGACATGACACTAAATTAATATTAATCGAATAATGACTAGTAATTAGTCGTTGTTGTTTCTGAAACTATTATTGAATAGTCGATAGCGCATTTTTAGATTTTAACAAAAATGTTTTGCTCTATTTTAACACATAATTAGTCGGTTATGATAATAAATTAGTCGAACATTGACTGACTTAGTGTTTCTAAAATCTTGACTATTTGTCGGCGGTAATCCGTTTTATTCGGTTACGCCCATCACTGCGCTCATTGTAGTGTTTTCCCATAAATAATAATAATAATAATTAATATTATCGTGATTCGCGCGAATCGGCGTCGTTTGTGTAAAATAATAATAGTACGGAGTTACGTGCGCGAGTGTACGAGACGATAACAAAGGGTTATAATCGCAAACGTGTGTTTCTGACGGGCGTTCGGTATGGGAAAAACCGTCTTCGGGGAGGTGGAGGTCTGATTGAGAGGGTAGATATCTAGGTAAGGTACTTTCAACCTCCGTCAGCGTGCGTTAGTCTCGTCGACGATTCCGGGACAGTTCGCACCACAGTGCACATTGATTATTAACTTTTATGTCTGAGCGAACAAAGTAATATTGTTAGGTCAATGGATTCGAATGCTGTAATAAAATACCGGGAAAATGCCTTAATTAAATGTCATCGTTGGAGGACAAAAATTGTATATTTATTATATATATATATATATATATATAATAAATTTGAAAAAAAAATTTTCTATAAAATCATTAGACTAAATAATGTATACGTGATATAATATTCTGACCTCCTAAGCCTAAAGGCAATATAGAAATAAAAATTTGAAAACCCGTTTTTCATATTGAAATTTTCTAAATTTCGAGTCAATTAATTTTTTGTGCTGAACCAAATCGTCGATACCAAGCCATTAATTCCGCGATAAACAAAATAATGCCTAATATACGGTTTTTCAAAAAGGATTGAGTTTACTAAACCAAAAGACAGTAAAGTGTTCTCACTTTACGTTTTTTTTTTTTTTTTACTCAGTATTCGTTCATATATACGCATTTTTCGCTGTAGAAAGACAAGTATTTTTCAGCCGTAAGTCACTCATTATAGAAACCATACTTATCTATAATTGTAAGAGCTAAAATATTAATTTGTTTCAATTAAACCCATTTAATGGTATTGACCTTAGGCAATTTATAAGATATCTGAGGCGCTTTGGGGGTATTTCGAGAGACTAAGCCCCCCAAACACCCCACGTGATGTTCATACTTTGTTTTTCTTAATTAGACATTATTTAAATATATGTTATTTTACTAAACAAAAAGGCCGTATATCCATTTAAGTCAGTTCCTGATATATATTTAGCTTTGATAAACCTCACTTTTTTTCTATCAACTCTTAAGTACCAGTATCACTTAAGTCTTGTACAACAAGTCCACAAATTAATGCAACAATTCTTGATTTTTCTCGTTTACAATGCAGATATATTAATATTATATACTTGAAGTAAATTAATTTATGTTAGCAAAGGTAAATTTCTAAGCAAATTAGTGCAAAGCAATTTAAAATAAATAATTAATAAACATACTTTACTTACATTATCCTGTAATAAAATAGAATATTCAAGTGATGTAATTAATTTTTTTTAGGTAATAAATTATGTTCCTTTGTAATATTAATTCATGGACCATGGCATAAAAATAATATAATGTATAGTGAAAAAAAATTTAGTTACTTATATATCTTTTTTTCCTTTTTTTTTTGAGGTGTGTTAGGCCGTTAAAACTATGTTTTCCAATTCCGAATTTAGTTCCCACTCTACCTTTACTTACAATCGACCACAGTTCACTTCCAGAAATTCTAAGTTATATATATGAAATATAAATATTTCAGTATATAATCTTGGAAATAATTTCTTCTAAATTTACTTATTTGTATAAGATGTACAAAAAATGCACTTAAGACCAAAAAAAAAATCGCTAAAAAACCAAGTTTAATAAATACGAAATATGTGTTCCAATTTTTACTTTTACTTAAAACGAATAGTTAAGTAATAGTAACGTAAGTAGAATTTTCCAAAAAAAAAAAAAAAAAAAAAATGCTAATAGTTAATAAAATATTTAACAACAGAATAGAATAAATAATCAATAGGTATTCGAAAGAAAAGCTAAATATTTTTGAAAGATATTTTGTGTTTCCTCTAATGCCTTTTGATTCAAATTCGTCAGTGGCATTATAGAGGGAGGGGGGGTGAGCAAATGATAATTCCCTACTCAGCTCAGTTACACGTCACCGAGCGCGTTTGTCTAAGACGTCAAGTCTCATAACAGTTATAATTAAAGCTCAGAGATTGTTATGTTTGCATGTTTCTAGAGAGCAATTAGATTTATTGTTGAGTAAGCGAGAAATTCGTTGCAGGACACTACGAAATGACAAATTAAAAGTTTATTGTGTATATTTGTGCTCATTTAGAGGTTTCGTAGTTTTGAGAGCATATGTTATGATGAAATTTGAAAATTCGGTAACAAAAAACAAATACATAAATTGTATATTACAATATACGTCACGTACGTTTCAAATCCGTTTTTATGAATGTAAAAAATTTAAAAATATATAAGAATTAATAAAGTATTTTTTCAAAATACACAAATTTGCAAACGGTCAACAATACTGTCGTTCTTTTAACTTTGAAAACATTAAAAAATGTTTAATGATTAAATGCAACAATTTTTAAGATAAGAACAAAATTAAACCTGAATCAATTTAATTTGAATATTTTTTTTTAATTCGGTACTAAACGGTTCTTTTTATTTTTATTCAAGCTTTTCAGACACACATAATAATATGCAAACATTTTAAAAAAAAAAATGATTTTTATTCTTGAGATATTTTTAATGCTATTATTTTATTTTGCACATGTATTATGTGTGGAAATTTAAAATCAAACTTTACTAAAATGCGTGTTTATTTTACAATTTAATTATACTTTTGAGTATAACTATAATATGTATAACAATAGATACATCAAATCCACCAATCTAAGAGTCTTAAATAAAGTAGCGTCGTTTAATTAAATATTTATATTTATTATAATTTTGTGTACTGAAAAAAATAAATTGGATATTTGTATACTTTTAAGCGCTTAAGTGAATGCATACTTATTTCGAAATTTTGAATTCGAGCTAGTCAAATGAATCAGTTAACGTGCCCGGCATTGGTGTTGTAAAATCAGATAAAATAGTAAAATAAGTAAAACACTCGAACGTGTTCTCAACAGATTTATCCACTTACCATGACGCTCACAGGTCTTAGAAATATTCTCTAAATATTCCGGATCTCTCGATCTGGACGTTTTTTTTATCAATGCTGACCTCCTACCCTTCCTCCGTTCAGTCCTTTGGATAAACCGTCACTTTCTTTACCTTTTTGGGTCTCATTACCAAATAATTTATCGTTTCACTCTCGGTTCTTCGTTTATTCGCTTTATTTCAGTTAATTTACGTTCATTATCATAAAACGTCTCGAAATTAAGTCTGTGTATGGATCAAACAAGTGTTTGATAATAATCATGAAGTTAACTACATATTATAACAGTTACAAAACGGTTCGTATTTTTTCAATGATGTTAATTTATTTATTTTTTTTTTTCATGTGTATACGTTTTCGTATACAAATACTTGTCCAAAAGTGTCGACCAGCGTATTTTTGAGACCAGATTTACCTTTAGATAGTACTTAAAACAGACCATTTTTCGAAATTCTCAATTGTTATCTCAAAATTTGGTGAAAACTACCCAACATTTGCCAAAAATCTCGAATACTATCTTTTTTTTTAATACAAACTTATAAAAATTTAAACATAGGTAGACAATAAAATGAAAAACATTTTGGTGCAAAGAAATTTTAAAAATGTGAAAAAAAAATTGGAGAATTTTTTTAATACTTTTTTTTTCATTAAAATGTTTATTTTTAGTGAAATTTTCTTTTTTTCTTTTTCTTCAGTTATTGAATAAAAAAAATTTAAGAAAAGTAAAGTATAAAAAAAGATAAGTAAGGTATAGACAAAAAATCCGGACACACTTCGCACCATGGGTATTCTTCGCTCCTTGGGTCAGATACTCTGTGGGTGGGTGTGTTTAAAATAAACATGCTTATTATTATTGAATAATTATTTTATCGTTTTTTGAAATTCAACTCGCCCACCAACAGTATCTGACTGCCGAGAAGCGAAGAACACCCGTGGTGCGAAATATGTCCGGCTTTTGTCATTTCAATACGAGATGATTTCAACGTAAAATTAACGATATTTTCAATTTCAAATTCCCATGAATTATTAAAACTATAACCGAGTGGCTGCGGGTAGTCCAGACCACAGGGGTCAATCACGGTGGCAGGTTTCTAACACTAAATACATATTTTATTACGTCTGTTGCTGCGTAGTTTACGGTCTTGTCGTAACGTGAAAGTGGTATAAAATAGTACGTTTCAATGGCGAAAAAAAATAACGTCAATTATTATCATTATCGTAGACGACTGCGGTTACAACGATTTGTTTGCAGATAAATTTTTAAATTATTGTATTGTGGCTAGACGAATTATTGTCACAATCATGCAACAACATGATAAGTCCACTATTTTTCAAAAATCGACATTTTCTATTGCAAAAAAAATTACCTACTCGCAATTCCAGGGCAAACGCCAGCGATTAAATCCGATAAATATTAGAGTATAATTTTTATAATGGAAGAGTATTCATCTGGTTGATGTTTTTTTTTTTTTTTATGCTGCGAGCAGATAACTTCGGAGTCACGCTGTTTATCAATAAAAAGTTATAAGCGACGAATAATTTTCTATCACCGGCCGTTTTCACTACAATCCTCACTGAGCTTTTTGTTACGACTGCGGAGGCGGACAAAAATTAATCAACGTTTAAAATTAAAATACACCCCGGGAAAAAAAAACCTAGCCGCGTGACTGCGGGTATACAAAAATATCATCGTTTTATTATTTTACTTCTTTAAATCCTGAGAAACCAGTGGAAAATTTTCCCCGAGTAGTTCGCGCGTAGACCAGTGCTTCTCAAACATTTTTGTCATTGACTAGAAACTTGAAATATTCACCTATTATCAACGATAAAATAGTTTATTTACTATTATACTGTAGAAAAAATTCTTTGACTATTTTTAGGATACTTTTTTTAATAACCTTGTGTTGGAAACCGTACTGACATACGCTGGAATTTTACTACCTATTATTTTTTATTATTTTTCATTATTATGTATACTTCATAATACTACATCAAAAATTCATTAAAATTGTCCCTTTTTATTTTTAATTAATTACCAACTAAATCACTTTCAACTTCCATCGAATCATTAATAATTAGGTGTTGAAAACATTGAAGCCAAAGAGTCTAACGGTGAAGAGAATGCCGAGTATAAAACGTATTTATAATTAGCTTATAATTCAATCAGTTTATTTTGTTTGATAATAATCATTAGGTATATAATTATATATCAAGTATAAAATTCGTTGAAAATGTGTTTTATTTGTACTTTTCGGTGGGTGAGTACGAAAGATATAAATTTTTTAAGACAATATATTACTAGACCAGAGTAATAATTAGTACTGCGTCTTATATTTTTGACCTGCCCACAGTCTGATTTCTCCCACTGTGCGGTGACGGCGACGGTCTCGTGTCTATAGTGATTCATACCGGTAGATCAGTCGCGGTAAATCGACGAAGAACCACCGAACGAACATATTTTGTAATATTATACGCGCATACTCCCTTGTGAGTATGGAAATTCCTCAGGCGTTCACCGCTCGCACTTTGAAAACACAAACAGATTCGAATTTGCATCGAAGAGAGGACTTAAAATCCAGCGAATTCTCGTGTTATAATCATATACTGGGAATTATGTGTCCGGACTTTGGTGTAATAATGAATCGACGAACGTGTTTATTATTGATGTTGGCGAACCGAAAACGTCGTACGTACATTTAAACGCGTAACCACAAAATCGGTTTAATGGCACGTCGTCGGCGCGAGTTTTGCCGTCTAACAACCGAGACAATAACGTACAGAGCAAAAACCAGCGCGATACGCAGAACTTCTATAAATTATATTATATATTGTTGTGGCGTGAAATCGAGACGCTGAACTCTGTACATAAATTATTACTAAATCTATGTGTACTTATGCAAGGGCGTATTTCAGGGTGGGGGGGGGCAAAGGAGGGGAGTAGGAATGTACGATTTTAATGACTCTCTTCGAATTTCTTAAATTAATTAATAAATCAAAGAGAACTAACAGAATTTCGATACTGTTCAAACACTTCCAAAAACAAAATCCTGAATACGTTATGGAAGCACGTATTTTAGGTGGTTCCTCCTCATTCCCTCCGTAGCTCGTATTTTTTTTATTTTTTTTAATATACACAAACATACACCGACATAGATAGTAGATACCATAAGTCATAGGGCATAGATATCGAAATCCACGGACTAAGATATCTAGAAATCTTAGTCCATAGCCAGTCCATCCAGTCTATAATATAATATATACATATGGTATTAATGTATTATAATAGAAATTCTATGGCATTATATGGATTTACAGTTCATTGTCCTATCTTGTGTTTTTTTGTTTGTAAAAAAAAAAAAAATGTTAAATATCCAAGTGGTATTAATATTTATTTTCTTATATAACATGTTTTCAAGTTCATTATTTTTGATAATTAATCAATAAAAGTATTCTGTTAAAGTATATTTTCTATTCAGGAAAATGGGATTGAGGTAATTAACTGTAAACAATTATTGAATTTCGCCTCCGCTGGACATGGACTCGGGTCAAATGCGACGTTGAACTTAAAGATTTCATGATTTTCGGATGCCGATTCGTCGAAACCGGTGCGTTAATACAAGTAGTAGCCGAAATGTTTTTTGTTCGGCTGTTCGTTTGATTCGCATTTCGTCCATTGGTATTGTTCGTTTTTGATTTGCGTGGCTCGTCTCTCTATACCAACTCACTCGGTTTCTATCGAAAATCTACCAAAGAAAACGCACGAACTTTCTACGGCCGCGTTTCGCGTACAATGGTTCGCGATGTTATCTCAAATTCACAAAAATCTAAAAAAAAACAATTTCAATAATACGTAGTACGCAGCGACCGACCACAGATGTCGCAATAAGATACAAAAATATATTATAATATGTATATTGAATGTTATACATACTTTGCATAATAACGTTAAAAAAACTGGCAGTTTCACGAAGAAGAGGGTCAGTATCGTAAGCGAAATTGTCTTTAAAAAAAAATTATCTTTGTTCAAACACATATTTCCTTTAATGTGCAATATCCATTTAAATATAACTAAATCTACCGAGTGTTTACATGGTTACTAAACTATCTGTTCTTTATGTCGCTTTTGCAATAATATATTTAACCCTTCGAGTGCCGCATTGATTTTGCCTAGTGACACCTGCAAAACCACATAATATTTTCTTTATTTTTTTATTTTTAAATGTATTTTTTTGTTTCACCGATTGTATTATGAAATTATAGAAAACAAATTCTTCTAAGACCAATATTTCTAAAGTTATGTGGCATTTAGAATAATTGTTAATATTCCCAAAATTGTAAAAGATCATGTTTGATATGATATATATATATTGATAACAAAAACATTATAGTTATCACTCATAGAATAGAAAACGAAAACTCGATTTATTTGTTTTCGATTAGTGAAATAAATCATGAAATATGTTTAAAACATATAGTATACAATAATACTAAACTTTTCAAAAAAATTACTATTTATTTACCAAACAGAGCAATTTTTTGGAAAAAAAGTCAATCACGTGTCGCGCTTCGTTACTTACTCGTATACGTATAATTCATAAAAAATTTCATATTTCGACATCGGACATAGTGGGGGGTGGGGGAATCGTATTGATTTTATATTTCTTACACCGATGCGGAAACTACACGCGAGTAAGACCCACTCATACGTTTTAATAATGCAACTCTCAAACCCACTAAAATAATAATAATAATAACTATAGGCAAGTTGAGTGCCGGATGAAACATTTATGGGAAGTGGACATTCAGTGGCTCTCTCGAAAATTATTTCAAAATAAGTCTTTAACTGTACCACATACCTCACGTATGAGTTTTTATGATGATTAGAAGAGATGAGATTTTGATGACTTTTGCATTCAGTTTTCTACGAGTGCTATACCTATTACGTACAATGCTAACTAAATTACAAATATGTTTTATCACATTAAAATAATTTTGAATGTGTAATTTTTACTCATATATATCCTTTTTAAATGCATATTTTTGTTATTTTTCAAACGTTACGTCTATTTAGTACATTTCAACTTACTTTTATTAATTTCAACTAGATTTTTTTTTTTTTTTTAATTTTCACAACCTGCAATTTCACAGTTTCCTCTGAAAATAAATGTTTTCATTAAACATCAGGTATTCCAGTTTAGCAAATTTTATGGTAATGCATTGTTTTCTATTTAAAAAAAAATTCACTCTTTTAAATACTTAACTCAATGTTTTGTCATTTTTGTAATATATAATTTTATCTATGTTTACATAACGGTAATACCTAGATATTTTGAAATTAAATAGTTTTTACTTATTTAAATACCTAATTATTAGATTTATAGTCGTTTTTTAGAGTTTTTATTTTTAAACATCATTTTTTGAGTTTTATGGACATTTTTATTCTTTTAAATCACTCTAGATTCTGAATGGAGCGTATAAGCTTCTTGCGTTTACAATGATATTTATTTTTATTTTTATTTATTTTCATTTTATGGAAACACTTTTTCGTATAGAAATATTAGTCCAAAAATTTCATACAGTAACTTTTTAGATCATAAATTACACTCAAATAGTACTTCAAAAAGATTCCAATATTCTCAATGCTTTTCTAAAAACGAGAAAATATGTCAAAAAATCGAGCAATAATGGTAAAATATTCAGTTAACGAGGTTCTTATGGATTTAATCGATGTTATTATTACTTCAATATAACTCCAAAACTGTTTAGACTAGAAACTTGAAATTCTTACTCGTTATCAACTACAGTACTTATAACACTTATAACACAAAATATAGAATTTCGGAATTACCTCGCGTTTTGTAAGATTTCGTCTCGTAGACTTTTTTCCCTACTTTTTGCAAAAAAAATGAAAAAATATTAAAAAATACAATATTTTCAGACATTTTTGACAGCAGTTCTCAGGCGTCTAGCCATTTAAGTACCAGTAAAATACTATTTCGCCACTCAGTCCGAGAAGAGTTAATTACTTAAAATGGTAAAGAGCGTTCTCCAGTTCCGGCTGGCCTCGTCATCCACGCGTTTATCCGCTGCAGTAGGCCGGGACGTCGCAACCGTGACTTATATAAACTTATTGGTTTTATGTGGTTAGCGGTTACAGTTTTGCCGGCCGATTCCGATCAACAATAACAACAGCGGTAGTGTAAAAGGGGATCTTTTCCTCGGATAGGGGAGGGAATAGATAGGGGACAAACAAAAACGTCGTAGCCTCGGGGAGACGAAAAACTAACGGGACGTCACGGGATAAAACCGATCGAGCACGCGATACCGAAGGAGAGAGAGAGAGAGAGAGAGAGAGAGAGAGATGCTAACAACGAGAGGGTTGCACGACCCGCGGGGCAATAACTCTTTGACGGCCGAACAGGGGATGGGGATGATGGTGGGATCGGAGGGGGCGGGAAAATTGTCGGGGGCCAAGCATACTCGCGGCACCGACGACGACGGAGTCAACCGAATTTTCCGATAAAATTCGACGAACAAAACACGAGCAGCCGATCGCGTGCGGTAAACTTTATCGATGTACCTATATATTATTTTATCATCGGTACTAATTAACCGCAGTCGCGCGACTTACACCCTCCATTAATTATCGAATACCCGTCCGACAAGCGCGTAATTATAGTTTGCCGAACTCGCGTGAGTCGCCCACGACGTTCCGCGCGAGTAATACGCACGCGCGCACCTCGGACACGGCAGCCCGTAGAGGGGGGAGCGAGGTATACATCACCCCATCCCATCTCATACCCGTAGATTTTTTTTTTTTTTTTGTTTACGAGAAAATTTCTATTCCCCTTTCTGGCGCCCAAAACGCTCGGAATCCAAAATCGTTGTTTTTGACAGGAGACGTATTTTAGGTACGAAAATTGCACAGACCCTAAAACTGTGGTTCCCAAACGTGGGAGGGAAGATTCCCCGCAGGGGGGTTGAAATACTGTACAGGTAAGACACACTCTACAGGTGGGAATCAAATGAGAGTTTAATGTTTAATTATTTAATTAATTTTTACATTTTATACTATTATTTCTGTTTTATATTTAAACATTTGTTCTTTTATTTCATAATATGAATAATGAATTGATTTAAGTACATCAAATTTATAACACAATGAGAATAAAAATTCAACAGTTGTATAATATACATATTCTAGTTGTTGTGTATAATTTATTTGTAAGGCTAACAAAAAAAAAAAAAGTCGAAACTCTAATTTAAGGAGGATAAGAATTTTAAAAATTTACAAAGAAGATGAGGTTTTTGAAAAATTACAAGGGGAGAATAGAATAAAGTAGACTGGGAACCATTGCTCTAAAAATTTTCCAAGTAGAACGAATTTATTTATTTTTTGTACTTATTATTTCACATATAAAATATCCGACACACTTCACACTCTGGGTATGAAGATAATTTATTGAAAAGCAAAAAAAAAATTTCTTGCACTAAAATATTTTTAATATTACTACCTATCTAAATTTAGTTTGAATCAAAAGCGATGTTTTTAAAACGTTTGTGCCAAATTTTGCGAAGTTTTTCCCAAATTTTGAAAACTATTGAGAAATTCGAAAAATGATTCTCAACAAGTACCGTATACAAGCAAAATTCTGATTCAAAAAGTTGCTGTTCGAAACTTTTGTATATGTATTTTCATACAAAAACTAAAAAATTAGTTCGATCATTCTATCGAATGTTAGTATAGTAAACATCAAACAGTCGTGTTAGTTTTAGAACCTTTTAATTTGACTTGATCTGTAATTAATGACTTATGAAATTATTATATATATATAATTATATATTGGTGCACGCACCCACGCACACACATACACGATGTTTTATAAGTGATTAGCATAACAGAAACGGTAAGCAAAATCCGTTGTGCGCAGCTTCTTCGCCTTTTGCTCGTACCTTTGTGTCGTCGTCTGTGTAATAAAACACTAAAATATATAAACTACTCAAAACAAAAATATCTGATTAAATAAAATGGTGCCGCACCCGTAGTAATGCTTTGTCGCCAACTCCAGTATATTTCATCTCTTATTTCGATCCAAAAACCGTCGTAGTGACAAAAAAGAAAATGTCATTCTTTTGGTAAACAATCAGACGCCATTGTCAATCAAAATGTATTATTTATTTGTTCCTCTTCCGTGGGCGGTGAAATTCGATGATGGATTTTCTTTAATCCAATTTTATTGTAGTACCGATTTATTTTTTCGAGAGAAAACACATTTTCCCGGAGGAGAAGGAAAAGTATCGCAAAATTTTAATAATTTTAATACATGGCCACATAGGTAGTTCGTCGTTTTAAGTACTTAATCACAAGTAGTTCGTGTTATCTATTAGTATTGCGTGGGGACAGGGGACTGGACAGGTGGGTCCGGTGACCGATCAAAATATCTCCGATAAAAATTACCTCTAATGAAAATATCTTCCAAAAAAAAAAAATATATATCTGAATATCATGTTATTATTACGTATTATTATTAGTTTTCGAATACCGTAATAAAATTTTTAATAATTATTTAGCGTTCAGATTATTTTTTTAATTCTTAATACGTGTTATTACATAATAATTTTTCCAAAATTTAACAAAAACGGCTTTTTAGTTTTTTATAATTATGTCATTGTCAAAGTTATGAAAGCATATAATTCTACAAGCCCGTTTTTAATTTTGTGAGGGGGCCTACAGGCGTTACGCCGCTGGGTGATGGCGATTAATTATTTCAAGTATTGTATTCAATACGAAATTTTGTCAGTAAAAAAAAAAAAAGACATTAATTCAGCACAAAATCATTTTACAATATTAGTCACGAAATAAAAAACGTTGTCGAGTGTAAAACTTAATCGCGTTTTCATCTAAGTAGACATTTTGGGAGTACCTCCTCTCCCCCATTTCCGTCTACTCCCGTAACAGTATAATATTGTCGTCTGTTAAATCTCTCGTAAAATATCACATAATACATTATAATATAATAGGATTAAATATTAATTATCATAATCTTTTTTCATTATTATTATTATTATTATTATCGTTTTTTTTTTTTTTTTTTTTTTGCAGTTCCTGTGAAGACTACGAGTACGAGTTGGAGGACCGAGCACAAAGCAGCTCGCACACTGGGAATCATCATGGGCGTATTCCTATTGTGTTGGTTGCCGTTTTTTCTTTGGTAAGCAAAAATAACGATTGTTATATCGCACTACGATTTATAACATTTATATCACGCTATAATAGCGTTTTAAAAGAAAATGACTAATGTCACGAGTGAAAAATATAAATAAATAATAACGAAAATTCTAGTGAGAGTAGAAGAGGGTTGGGATCATTAGTCATAGGCATCACTAGGGAGTGAGGAACATCGATGGGGCAAGTTTAATACCACAGGAAATCATTTGGGGTGAAATTTTTAACTTTATAAAATATATATTTATAATTCATATTTATTATTCAATAATAATAATTATTTAACGAAAATTATTCCTTTTATCGCAACAATTTGGTTGTTGATTATATTATTAGGTCTTGTCCTAATGTGCAGCAGTTCTACATAAAATGCGTGATATTAATTTGAATAAAATCCAAGAAGTTAATTAAGTTTAACTAACATGTGACAATTATTTTCTAATGTATGAATTCAGTCATATTTGAATATTAAAGTATTAAATATAAGACGGTGGTTCTAAACCGGTGGGGAATTCCCCCTAGGGCGATTAAGATACTGCGTAAGGGGGAATTCAATGATGTACTTAATTTATTTATAATCAATATTTTCAATTGTTATATTTAATTGATTTTATAATAATATAATGGCTTAGGCTGTTACGTGCGATAGGAACTGAACAAAAGATGAAAAAATGAATTTTCTCAGCGCGTAACAATTGATTCAGAATAACCCTTCTCTTTCCTCCGAAGTGATCTCGAACAGTATTAGAAGACTTTTATAATTTTCCGCCGCCGTGCCGGTGATTCGAGGAAATGTGGATTAAGAGAATACGAGAAATCGCTGACGGCACGCAGATCGGAGACGATTCGAGCGGAAAATAAAAAATAAAAAAAATTCTAAGACGGAAACTTTTAACGATATAATAATTATTATTTGTCTCGTCTGAGCGCGCGAAACTAGTTGTTAAAGGAATAAAACGCACAATGCGAAATAAAGGGCATGGCCGTTTTCGACCAAAAACGTACCCTTCCCTTTTCGGCCGATTCACTTTTCGACCAAATTTTGAAAAAGGTCGATTCCCTTTTCGACCAAAAACGTACCCTTTCCTTTTCGGCAGATTCACTTTTCGACCAAAAAAGAAGTTTAATATAATATACAATTTGTATATTGTTTATTATACACAGATAACTCGACAGACAGGTACAGTATATAGATATGCTTTATTATTACCAAAAAGTAAATATTTGTATACTTTTATATTTCTAGGTATGATTTTGTCAAGTTGGTTTCAAATAATTATTTTAAAAAGTAGTGAACCAGCAACCTAACCTAAACAGTGCTAACAAAAGTTAGTAAAAAAAAAAAAAAAATGAATTATGGCAGGAATAAAATTGTAATTATTATCATACTTTTCTGTATTTTATTGACATTAAAAATTGTTTTTATAAATATTATTAGGTATTCATTTATACGTTTTATACAACTTATATATTTTTTAATATTTTTTTATGATATGTATAACATAAAGTCTTATATGTAATTATTATCATTATTTATTTGTAACCAACTACTGTATTTAATAATAACTAACAAAAATTATTTTTTCTACATAAAGACTTATAATTATTATTTAATAATATTTTTTTGGTCGAAAAGGGAAGGGTACGTTTTTGGTCGAAAAGTGTCTCGCCCGAAATAAAGGATTCGAAATTTCAAACGTAATCTATCTGCACAGCAGTATCGCAGAAGTCGTCTCACTTTTGTTTTTTCGAACCGATATTGAGTTTTGTAGTAGTGTCTCTTTCGACACGTTTCCTCGCGAATAAATATTTTCACGACGAACGGTTTGTCATAATATTAATTTAACTGAAAACAGAAAGAGAAAGAGAGAGAGAGAGATTAATTATTGTACGGCCGAACGCGAAAAGTAATATAACGCGAACACGTATGGAAACGCTTGTGTTGAAACACAATATTATTTATAGCAACGGAAACGGGGCTATTTTGCACGGGCTGCATTCGAGGTAAATATTTGTCGTCTATTTGATTTCCAGTCTAGGACAGAGTACAGTGGTCTAAATCGTAAACTGGCTTACATAAACTAATATCTCTGCAGAAAATAAGTATTTTTTTTTTTTACGGGGTTCTTTTTTTAAATATGTTTTTTTTCAAAAATAAATATTTATGGAATTACATTTTTGAAAATGTGAAATAGCTATTTTAGAAAAACTATAGAAAATTTCGAAAAATTATCTCCCTTAAAGTACCATCTAGAGATAAATTCTGATTTACTCTGAACAATACTTTTGGACAAGTATTTCCATACAAAAATGTGTTATATAATTAAAATTTTGTGCCTATTTTCTCCTATTTTAATTAATATATGAAATAAATATGTGAATAAAAATCTTAAAACAAAATTTCAAATTTATATTTTGAATTCAAAAATTCTAAAAATGCTTCAAAAACTCTAAAAATACCCTGAAAAGTTTAGAAAAGACCTAAAAACTAAAAATTGGAAAAAAATGCAAAATAAATTTTCTTATTTCCATTCAAACGTAGGATTGATATAACAAATGTATAACCAGAAAAGCATTGCACATGTAAAACAACGCAAAGTGCGTTGAAATCTCAGTCGTACTATTGAGTAATAAAACTTAAAAGTACTTGATTTTTGAAAATCGCGTAAATCTTAATCGGTAGGACTAGGAGTTACAAGAGCTAAAAAAAAGGCAAAATATGCATGCAAATATGAACGAAAAAATATGTAAAATACCTATGCAATAAAAAATTTTAAATATTCAGAAAAATTATTCAAATTTCAAAAAATGAAAACCCTTTGTTGTTAATTGAATATGCGCAAAAATACATTTATGAATGTCATATAATATTATCATCTCAATATTATGATTAACGCGAGTATCGACTGCATTAATCCCCTTCCCAAAAAAAAAAAAAAAAAAAAAAAAACACATTGTTTTTCTTTCCCCGTCCGGGCGCACGTCTATGCGATGTGATACACACGGATGAATAATGATGATGATCGGTGGGAATGGCACGCACCTCACTTCCCCTCCCCCCCCCTCGCGTCCGTACATTGCATTGTGTGATGCGTACATTATTTATAACGTATAAATCACTCGGCAACGGCGGCGGCGGTTCGAGATAGAAAGGAAATCGTCGTCGTCGCGCGCACAAACTTTATCTTCATTAATTTTAATGCAGTCGAGTGACAATAACGTCCCGGTTCCCCGGAGCCCGATCCGTGACAATTTTTCCCCGGTTCGTGTTGTTATTGTTACTGACAATATAATATACCTGTGCACACCGCGCACTACCCCCGACCCCCTGGCTGTTCGAAGGAGATCGTATTACTATTGTTGTTCATTATTATTATTATTATTATTATTATTATTATCATCTCTATTATCGCTACCCCGGTAGTCTCGGCATAGGGGTAGGTAGTGGTGGCGGATTTAGAAGCGAAAAAAAAAAAATAAGCGATGCGCTAAGCTCCCATTAGCAAAAAATATATACGAGTATATGTAACAAAAAAAAAAAAAAAAAAAAATGTAATTACATAATTACATACTTACATAACAAATGTATGATTTTAAATATTTTTCAAATAATAACGAATTATCGTATTCAATTTCTATTATTCGGATTTCGTAAGCATTAGGTTTTGTTTCCTATTGCTGCAAGTCTATAAAACGAAGCTATGTTGGCTATGAATTGGATTTACCCCGATTTCGATAACATGCACGTCGTTTGATTTTAATTTTTCAAATTGGCTATTTTTGGATGTTTTTGTGCTCGTTTGTGCTTTTTTTTACTTCTAAATAACATTTTTTTTTTTTCAAAACATGTTCTAAACGAACCTATTAAAAAGATTAATATTACAACCGTCACCAGAGATTACACCGGTTATCAGTCAGTATAATAGTATATTATATCAATAGAACATACGTATAAGTGAGTATAACTTAGATTCGAATTTCAAAGCTAATTACATATTTTTTTCTGTGAGCTCTAAAACAATGCTTCTAAGCATAGAATTTGTTTCATATGTCCTAGAATTTAAAAATGCATCTTTTATTTTGCATTTTTTTAAACATTTCGGATTTTAGGACATTTTTTCTAAATTATTTACAAACAGTTGAATTATCGGCTCGAAAATTAGAACGTTTTTAAATTGATTTATTATTATTATTTAACTACAGCACGTTTTTGTGACAGTTAAGTTATTGATAGCTATTTTATTCTATTTATCATATCAAAATACCAAAAATTCACCGTGCGAAAATCAAAAGCTAACTAAACTAAACAAAACCTTTTCTCGCATGCGCATTGTAACATTGAAAAAAATGTGTATGCGTACTTGAACTACTTGAATTTTCGAACGGCACTGAACGGTCATAAAGTCAAACATAATAAAAATATTACGAATCCCAAGAGCTGGGAAAAATGTTAGGTGTGTTAAGCGCCCCCGAGCAGCTCACCTTAAATCCACCGCCAAAATGGTACGTTTGGGCGGGGAGAAAAAACGGGGGTGAAAACATCACACGTTGGGGCCCGGGGGTTCGGTGTGTGTGTGTGTGTGTGTGTGTGTGTGTGTGTGTGTGTGTGTGTGTGTAACGATAATAACGGAAAGGCGCGCTCGAAGGATTTTCCGTTCCGGAATTCGTGTACGACGACGACGACGACGGCGATGAAAAATAGCGCGCAGAGCGTTACCTTTACATGGCGTTCGCACATAAATATAAACATAACGAATAATGGGAAGTGCGTTTCGGCGGCATAAATCTTAAAGGTCACGACATTATTAAAATCGGACCCACTGCAACCGGGCCGCGCGCTCTCCTCCGGGGAGTGAAGCACATGCCGCGCCGCTGGCCGAGGTAAAGTTATTTTAACGCTTTTCGCCCGGGTCGTTTTTATATTTTAGATTCCAAGTGTAGCGCGAAGAAAGTAGTGTTTTTACAAAAACGTTTATTATTATTATTATTATCACCACTTTTTTCTCTGTAAACGCTTTTTCGTGTAGAAATATAATCGTCCGAAAGTCTCTACAAGCCAATTTGCTTCTTCATGTGTATTTCTGAGCGGTCACTTTTCGAAATTCTCAATAGTTTCCTCAACATTTTATGAAAAACTACCCAAAATCAGGCAAAAACGCCTTTAAAACTATTCTTTTTTTATTCCATATCGTATTGGAACACAAAAAATATTATAAATAGAAATTACTCGCCCACCCCTAATCTAGACGGTTCTTATGGGAGGTCATTTTTCGAAACACTCAACAGTTTTTCCAAAGAATACCTTAAATTAGAGTGAATTCGGTAAAATGTACTGTAAACACAGTAACTGCAAAACCAAATAGCACTAAAACCTAAAAATTTTCACCCCTCAACGACTACGGTTTAAAACAGACCGAAAAAAAGTTTTAAAAAATATTCAACCTTTTTTTGGAAATCATGTAATTCACATAGATTATTCTGTTCTGTAAGTATAACTTGAGTTACACTCGAGATAGTTTCATCGAAGAAATTATTTTATGAATTTTTTTTTTTTTTTTTACCGACACAACCATCAAGAGCATCACACCCGAGGTGCGCGATGTATGTCAGGTTTTTTTTTTATTTCCGCACATTGATTCTCGGTGGTTATCGGTGCGTTATTTATTACCGACGACACGACACATACGCGATATTATGCCGCGCGGAAAAAGACATCTTCCAACAGTCTCCCGACGGCATTGAGTTCCCTATCGGAGAATAACGCCCGCCGTATTATCGACACGCCTATATAACAACAATGCGCCCCCCCCCTCCCACGGTAAACAAATCATTTATTATCGTCACGTTTTGTATGAAACGGTATATATCATTCGCAAAACGTGTTATCGTTAGGAACGAAACACCTTAAATAAAATCATTATTTGATATATTATCATACTGAACAGCCCTTTTCCACCTGTAGAGTCCCTACGGCAGTGTTTCCTGACCTTTTTTTTTACTCAACGCCCCCTTTGAGTTCAAAAACGTCAAACCGCGTATCATTTTTTTCTTTTAAACCTATAATCTAGTTTTGTAAGATAAGAATATAATTTAAATTTCCCCCTATATCACCCCCCCCCCTCAGAAAAATACCTTCTCGATATAGTAGTGCCACGTTAGGAAACACAACCATAGGGTGAGAACAACAACCTAGTTATATTTTAATTTATTTATTCATTATTGTCGTTCAATAAAAAAATGTATTTTTTCGATACTTGAAAAACCCGAAGAAAATCTGTGGGTACCACGGGAATTCTCCCCGTCCTCGGGTGGTATACTCTTGGTGGGTGTGTGTGTTTATGAACACATTCAGTTTTCCCCGAAACTCGCCCGTATTCTTCTCTGTATTTTAGTACACATATCGATTTTTACTCGAGCGTTTAAGGACTCTCTGAACCCGGAGTTCAGATTAAAATCAAGATAAACGGTTTCCACGGTTTTCATAATTTATACAATATAATAACTCTGAGGGGAAAAAAAACCGATTATAATTTCTTCAACAAAAGCGAATCTCTGGTGAACTCCTCGGGGATGACTGTATTCTTTAGTAAAATTTCGTTCTCTCTCTCTCTCTCTCTCGCTCTATTCCTCTCTCGTGGCCAACAATGAACCACCTGACATCATCGACCGAAGCCAAATTAGTACCTATTTACGTAACCAACAATTGAGGAACGAAATACATTTTATAATAATATAGGTCACCACCACTAGTGGTGGTGGTCGGGTATAATTTTGGATTGTTTTAGACACCGGCGAAGCTTTCCGTCCCGAATAAAGTTCTTTGTGCAGCCCCCTTTAATTACGGCAAAAGCCGAGTCGAAAATGTGTTTCGCGATGTCTCTATTAAAATGAATATTATCAGTGCGTAATGAAATAATTAAAAAAAAAAAGTTCGTCTCTGTAGGCAGAAAAGGAAAAGACCGGAAGCTTTTCGTCCGCATCACGTTGCGTGGATCGCCGAAAGCCTAAATCCGGGACGAACGTGACCTTATTGCGCTTTATTTATTTTTTTATTTTTTTTTTTTACCCAATTAAAAAAAAAAAATAATAAAACGATCGAACTTTGTATTTTATATTTATCGCAAACGATTGGCAAAGATCGTCACGAATTTAATGTCTTATATATTCTCCATAAAAGTAACTATACATAAGGCCCTATTTCCTCGGCACTTTTCTCGTGAACAGGTGTTACAAGAAGGGCACGACAACTCGAGTTGTTTTTCAATGCGCTCATTAATATATTAAAGACAATATTTTAATTTCCTGCTGATAAACTTGCAAAAATTACGAAATAAAAATATTCAATTAATACCCGAACAACTGTTAAAAATTGACTAAAGAGAGGTCATCTAACTTTTTTTTTCCCTCTCCCCTTTCGGCCGCGTTCCACGCGACAGGTGACGTGCAACAGTCGGCCGCAATAATATACGTCCCCGACCTAACCGACCCCGTCGATCTATTATTATTATTTTTGCGGGCAAAACGGAGTGTAATTTATATTCGAATCGAGAATTCGACGGCGGCGGCGGCGGCGGCGGTGGAAACGACTCGTCTTGACTGGCATTTCCGCGAAAACGTATTTATTATTACTTACACAAAGCCGCTTACACTTTAGCGCGACTCTGAGGGATTTAAAAACTTTCGCGGTTGAAACGAAACGAGACGAGGTTATACACAATATTATTATAATTCAATTTATAAAATTTCAATTGCTTATTCTCCGAGGTATTAATGACAACCGACTTATTATTATTATTTTTTTTTTACATATTTATTAACTTAATAAAACAATACAAGTCCGAGAATGTATTTTTTTTTTTTTTTTTTTTCAAACAATAACGGTAAATATAATGGCTTTAGAAAACGTAGCGTAGCTTGTTTTTTTTTTTTTTTTTACGCGACTAAATTTTTCCGCCGAACGTCGTTTTAATAATAATTAATCAAGAGAGAACAACAGGTAGGTAGGTGTGTATATTTCATTAGTGTCCGGCTCCTGAGAACGATGAACACATAAAGTAATAAAATCGTTTTATTCACGTCGATGACTAACTGGTTTTTTTTTTTTTTGTTTCTAGATGCTCTTAATAATAAGCAGTGTATTAATTTTTACCAAGAAATTAAAATTGAATTGCATTAAAACGAGATATTTCCATTGTTTTTAAAGTCATGTACTAAGCTCGAGAGTTGTAAAAAAAAAAAAAAATGTTAAAAGTAATTTTGATATTTCATGAAAATTTCGATTACTCGTCGCCATATTTACAGCTAAATATTGAAAATTAATTTTATGAAAATCTCGTTTCAAGTATATGAATTTTACCGTTTTTGTTCGATATTTTGATGGTTTTTACTTACGTTTGGAAAACCTTTGAAGATTAGAGAAAAATTACCTCTTTAAAGTAACGGCAAGAAGAAATTTCTAATGAACTGAGTGTGTAGCTGACTTTTAAACGATTATTGCTACCCAAAGAAAGAATTGCACACATTCAAATTAAGTTACATTTTTGTCTATGTAACCCTTAATTTAAACTAGTTTAAAAAAAAATATATGAAGAATTTCTAATTTTAAATCTAACTTGCATTCGTTTATGATTAACTTGACTGGTTGAAAAAAATAAATAAGTAACTTGCCCTACAGAAGTGAAGGTATATATTTTAAATAGGAGGTGCTCAAATGTAAAATTTTCGGCTGAAAGCATGAGCGCTGAAGGATAATTTTGAAAATTATACGATATCAAAATTTGATATACTAAATAGGGTTTTTCCAAGCATCAAGAAAGATAAACGAAAATTCGAGTAAAGTATACATTAAAAATCATTTTTTTTACTTAAATAATTTTTAGTATTATTTAGTGAGTATTGCAAAAAGAATGGTGCTAAAAACTTGAAATGTTCGCTAGTAAAATATACAGTATTTTTTTTTTTATTTTTATCTAAATAAGTAATTATATATTTAGAGTAGAATATACTTAATAATTGACAATAAAAAAATTAGAACTAAAAGTACGTTTTTCGCAAACAAAAACGTCTGTTATTATTATTTTACAAACTCATAAATTTTATCCCTTGAAAAATGGAAATTTTTTCCATTAGGAATTTATCGATGGGATGGGTTTGAACCCCCAAATCTCCCCTTTACGTACGTCTAAGCTTGTCCAGCCCGATTTGTGGCAGTCAATATTGCGATTTTTGTCGGTATAAACCATATAGTAAGAATGTATAGATAGAGAGGCCATGCCATATATTACATTACACTGTGCACCAGTATGAAACAGGCAAAAGGGCGAGCGTCAGAGTGACCAAATGCTCAGTATAAAAATACCAGACAATACAAAACTACTATTATCTATTAAATTTTTTATTCATAAAATAAAATACAAAACAAATATTCTTTTAATTGATGTATCTACTTCCATTAATGTTGGAAGTAGAGAATTACAAATTACAAATTATTTAATTACAATAATTAAGAACTAAATAAACACAATATTCAGTGAACAGCGAACTCAAAAGAGAACATGTAAAATGATCAACAATATTCTAAATCAAAGAAACAAACAATGATTGTTGATAACTGATAAGGGTATATTATCTAAAGCTAGACTACAGTGTACCAAACATGACAACCTAAGGATTTTTTTTTTCTTTTATAATATGGTTACTATGACTCTCGCCCTTTTGCTTGCTTCATATAAATTGAACTATAGCCACCCTCTGGTATAAACACAACATTTCCCTTCAGTATTGTCCGTCCGCACTCATCATTACCTGAGTTATGAATAATTATTATTATTAAACATTATTACAATATTGAGGTGTCGTCGTTTTCCTCCTATTTTTCTTCTCCAATACCGTTGTCGATATTTCGAGTCTGACCGAATTCCGTTCGAGATACGTGCGCCCGGCCTACAAATCATCTAAACGACTTTGATATATATATCCATAAATATCATCCGTGCGCTTCATATTCGAATCAAAACCGAAATGTATATCATTATTATTTTCTACTCCGTCGAACCGCGCAGACGGTCGTGCATTATAATGTCGAGATTTTCGAACGGTTATATTATTATTATTTTTATTAGCATCGATCAATGTTGATTTTATTTTTGTTATTTTTAAATCCGAACGTCATTGATAAGGGTATTCGGTTTTATTTTTTTCCATCCCGCGGGACACACAGACACAGACACGGATTCGTTTTCAATCTGTCGATAAAAAAAAAATATATTATTTTATTTCAACATTTTCAAATATATATATATATATATATTGCTTCTCGTTACAATAATTTTAATAATAATAATAATAATCGACGCGATGAAGCGCAGTAGTAATTCAATTTTTGAACTATTTTTTAAAAATCCAAAAAGAAATCTCTTACTATTTTGTACTACCTAAGGAACATAAAAAATTCAAAAAATTATAAATTACAAGGATTAAAAACAAAAAGTTGTGCACAGAAAATAATATATTTTCGACTAATTTTTATATAAATGTATACAATTATAATTGATGATCTATAAATCTCATGAACGAATGATCACAGAAACTTCATTTGTTTTTTTCATTTTTTAGTGCAGAAAAATTACTTCAAGGAAAATATGTTATTTATTTATTTTAATTTTTTTTTTTATTTATTGCATGCTGTTGAATTGAAGCAACTGATAAAATATTATTGATATTTTGGTGTAAATGGACCTGAAAATACATTTATTTTGTTCGGTTTTTAAACCTTGTACAAATTCATTCAAATATTGGAAAAAATTGAAATATTTTTAAATTTTAATGTTTCTCAGGTGGTATATAAAATGGTATTAAGATTTATTTTGGGCTTTTAAAAAACAGTTGAAAAATTGAATTTAGTCCACCTAATGATATTATGCGTTTGGAACCACTGCGTGTGACGTGGCGTTAAAAAAACAAAAAAAAACCGTATGCAGTGCGCGCGCAGTCTTGGGACTGATGAACAAAACGAACGTTTCGCCGATCTAATTTCAAAGCGAATTCCGAGGTAAACATTATTCGATAATAATGAGCCGCGCCGTCAAAATATTGCGTTTGTTTTGATAAAAAAAAAAAAAAACCCTCCGATTTCGCAAACGCTACGCTCGAAAGCAATTTATCCCTTTATAATATGAGTAAAGCTCTCCGGTGCAGAGTTATCTTTCTTCCCAAACCCGCCTGGCAGTCGTAATGTGCGCATTATTCTACGTGACGTACCTATCGCGGCTTTTACGACGACGACGCCCCGTTTTTAGTACATTAAATTCGCAGTCTAAATATAACTCGTCGTAAAACCTTCTTTTAATCGAACGACGACGACGACGACGACGACGACATGCAGGCACTTGCCCCTAAAATCGCGTATACGGGGCGGGCAATATATAATACGGTTTATCGATAACTTCCAGCATCCACCGGGGGATGGTTTTGGCGGGATGCCGCACCGCCTTCTGGCTTTTATTTTTTTATATTTTGTACTTTGGATTCCGAACGAAGTGAAGAAGATTATGTCTTTACAATGATGTTTATTTTCTTTTTCTTTTTTTTTTTGCTTCTCTCTTTCTGGAAACACTTTTTCCTATAGAAATACTTGTCAAAAAGTTTCGATTAGTACCTTTATAGATCCGAAATCGAACCCAAATGGTACTTTAAAGAGATCATTTTTCAAATTTCCTCAATATTTTTTTTAAAAATGCGAATAAACTGAAAAAAAAAATTACAAAAAAACGGCAAAATATGCAATTACCGCAATTTCCGTAAAATTGAAAATTAATTTTTAACATAACTTCTAAAATAATGCAGCTAGTGCTAGGGACTTGAAATTTTCACCTACCACTAACATAGTTACGAAAAAATTTCATAAAAATTTCAAAAAGATTTGATCAATTTTGAGTTAAGTACAGTATTTTGAAAATTTCGGAAATTTTTCATTTTTAGTTAGTTTTTAATAAAATTTTCGATTTTTGATATTAAGACTTGAAAATTTAATACGATCTAACTGACATATATGTCTAATTGATCTGAAAAATCTCAAAAATCGTTAGTCAACTTTTTTTTTATACCCGTTTGAAGTTAGAATTTCGACAAAATTTATTAGTTTTACCTAAAATTACGCACTTTAACGTACATATAAGAAAATTGGCCAAACCGATTGTTTTGAAATTTGTAATTGTATTACAAGTAATGTGATGTGGCGTAATGGTAAGGCAACCGGCCTAGTACGCGGCAGTACCGGGGTTCGATTCCAGCCCAGCAGCACTCTGTATTTTTTGCATTTTTTTTTTTCTTATATTATTAACTTCCTTCGTTCAAAATCTTTTTGTTGAAGAAATGATTTATCGTTTCTATAAAATTCAATACACCCTTCAAGATAATCCCACTCGACGTGCGAAGAACACCCCGATGAACGAAGTACACACTTTTTTTTTCTAGTACGCCTTTGGGTATTTTAAATTTGATTTCGCATTTTTGCAGGATTTTTCTTTTCAGAATATTCAAGCTAAAATAAAAAACGTATATTTTCCATAACACATTTTTTTCATGTCATCTTAAAAGTGTCCAGTGGTGGTAATACAAACATCTTTTTTTTTTCAAACATTTTTTCCGCCCGTTTTAACTGCAGAGTTTTGTTGTATTACCACATTGGACATCCTTAAGTGAAAAAAAAAGTTATAGAGAACGTGGTTTTTTATAGTAACTTGAACATTCCAGAAAAATATCCATATTTTTCCATTTTTACCACCGAAAAAGGGAGTGTGCATACTTAATTAATTGCCCTATATATAATAATTAGAGTTCGGATTTTGTAAAAATTTAATTTTTTTTTTTTTATTCATCTAAAACAAAACTATAACACCTATTAAATTCAATTCATACTACATAAATTAAAATGTACGTAATTTTATTTTGCTTAATTAGATATTTTAGAGATTTTGTTGCTTTGTTTAGGTTTTTTAATGAATTTTTTAAGATCAAAAACTTTTTTTTTTACCATTTAGATTTTTAATGCTTTATGGCTTTATTTTAACTTCTTTTTTTCATAGTTTTATAGAGCTACAAAATCATAACTATAATAAAAATTATTTTAATATAATATGCGACAAAAATTCGTGCTTACATTCTGTACAAATACGGTTGGTTTTGGATAGGCAGTAAAATAGCCGGACATATTTCGTCACCACGGGTATTCTTCGCTTCTCGGGCGAGTCACTATCAGTGGGTGTGTTTATTATTCATAAGGGATGAAAATTTCCCTTGTTCATTTGTACTAAATTAATTTTTTAAAGTCAACGACTAAATTACTAAAACCGATATCATGGAAATCTAGTTTGCTGTATGTTTCACCATCACTCAAATTCGAGAATGTTTTTCCTTGTTTTTGGAAAAACAGTGATCCTGTGATCAGTGGTCTGGACACGCCGCCACCGATCGTGATCCTCGACGGATACATCAAAATAGTTACACAAAATAGTTGAGCTTGGACAATATTATTATCATATTATTCAAAAATCAAAAATCATAAATCATAGCCGAGTATCCTATGTAAAAATCCAATGGGAACGTAATGAGTGAATTTGAAACAATACAAATATTATTCGATTATTCTACTCTTTTGCCCGGGTTCCGTTCTTATTTGTATTCTAGGAAAAACTGGGTCAGGATTTATGGCGCCAACTCAATGGCTCGTGACTTGCCTTCCTGCGATCTCTGAGTATATAAGTCGCCTATAATCTCCTATTCTTTTCTCGCTGTTTGTTAACAGTTCTAAAACTTGTCTCAAAAATAGCAATATTGTCGTTTTTTTAATTATTAAGAAGCCGTTTTCAACCATAAGATCTGTTTTTTAATGATGTTTTACTTCAAACTGAAATTTCGGTCGAGTAATAAACGTCTATACACTTTACTTTATCTTTTTTTTATCTAACAAATAAAGAAAAGGAAATAATAATTAATGAGTGTTAAAAAAATGTCCAAAATTTCTTTTTCACATTTTCAAAATTTTTTCCTGCCAAAATGATTCTCGTATTATTATCTACCTATGTTTAAATTTTCATAAAGTTTGGTTTTCCAGTCTTTTTTAACAGTTTTTACCAAAAAAAAATAATAAGAATTGAGAAATTCAAAAAATAGGATTCTAACGTGTTTATTTGTTTGATTTAACCTCCTCCTAATAATAATAAAACTTTATGCAATTTATGAAAAATCTAGATGTGTAAACCCCCTCCCCGTTCACATATCTATTCTACTCATTGTTTCTCACCCTTTTGGGTACCAACGTCGCAGTAAAATAATAATACATATAATTCCCTGATAAGATTATCCTGGAATATTTTACCGCCAACTATGCACGTAGTAATCCTCAAGGACCACATGACTTTTGCGTTATTTGAAACCATAGATTTTTTTAGAGCTACTTTAATATTACTCTTATGTTGTTACAACTACTAAATTTTTTTTTTTTCACTAGTGGAGTTTAGATAAACCCTGTTTTTCTTCCACCGGAGTTTACACTATTAAAAGGTATTTGTGGCGGAATTTACATGTGCCCGTTATCGGATCTACATTCCGCCCCTGTGACGTGGGAACGGGACTTGTTTTCTTATACCCACGTGACGTGTTGGTATATCGTTTTTTTTTTGCATTCTCGAAAAAACAAATTTAACACTTTGAAGTACCGATCGATTTGCGCGCATACCGACGGCGAATACTTTGCTATTTTGCAAAGAATTATATTTTCATTGCAAAAATAATCGAAAAGAGGAAAAAAACCAGTCGAAGAAAGCGTGTTTTCGACGTGTAGAAAATATGCGCGCGAATAAAAATAAATAGTCTCCCCGTGTGAAAAGTATCCCAAAGATATTACAAACTAATAATATTTTATAATTTTCCAAAATTACAGTTTCCAACGAATGAAGTCGTATCTTCAGTGACTGAGTTGGGAGTTTGTAATTTGCACCGAATTAAAGATATGTAATTTGCACCACTGTAGGTAGTCGAAAGTAGTGTTTGTAATTTGCACCAAAATAAGGGTATATAATTTGCACTACCCACAGGTAGTAAGAAATAAGAATTGTAATTTGCACCAAAATTAAAATCGATTATTTTTTCGATAGTATCATTAGTATAACATCGACAGTATTATTCCTCAATATCCTAGTTAACGTCAAGACTAGATGAACACGAATGACAATAATAATTTTTCGGGATTTTTCACCTTATCTGGTAATATTTTGACGTTTTACGTCCAATTGTCAGATGCAAATTGACTGCAGCCATGTTCTAATGCATCATAATCCTGTACATTTTTACTTGTCCACTATCCACCAACTCCTGTATGATATCAGTTCACTAAAAATTATCAAGATAAGTCATATTTCATCAAATAGTCCTATCAATTGATAGCCTTCTTACTCCAGCCACAACATTTCTAATATTGTAACAATGCATTATACATAATTTATGTTTTTTCAAAAAAAAAAAAAAAAATTAAAGAATTGAAAAATTCAAAAAATGACCTCTCCAAAGTACCATCTCGAGACAAATCCGGTTTCAAAAAGTCGCTGATCGAAACTTTTGGACAAGTATTTCCGTACGGAAAGTTGTACACAGAAAAAAAAATAAATATCATTGTGAAAACACTAACTTCTTCACTTCGTTCAGAATTTAAAAATAAAAAAGGCGAAAATTGTTGTGTTTGTCCGTAAGTGTAGAAATTAAACGAAACACGTTTTTAAAAATCGTTTCTTTTCATAATTTACCAAAAAACCAAAAAAAAAAAAAAAAAAGGCATTTGCCAAAAAATCTTCACCTCGCTTCGTTTTTCCAAATGCGTTGCTTCTGAAAATTCGTAGAATTCTTGTGAACTTGACTTTGTCAATTATTGACGGGGTAGGTAAAGGGGTGGATTGATGTCGTGGCGGAAAAAGCGGAAGGCTTCTCTATACTTTTGACGAAAACGGGGGTACCGCGAAAACGACCACGATCGCCACGACGCTCGTGTTACACACCATCATAATAATATAAAATATCCGTTTCACGTCGACGTGGATAAATGCAAAACATTTTTCAGACATAATATTCGGGACAGACACCGCGTCCGATGAGCGATGGTGCTGCGCTGCGGCATTGTAATGTATATTATATTATAGTACGTAGAAACGATAATTAAAATATAATTGGTATTAATGTGGACCATCCGAAACGGTGGGAGGGGGGGGTGGGTGTGAGGGGGTTGCGCGAAAAATCATTAAAACAATTACGCGTGCGTATATATTTCGCCAACTGATTTACGGCCAACCCGACGCGACGCTCGTGTTTAGCAGCACCAGCAGCAGCTTCGTCGTTCATCCGCCATTAATTATTCCACTTGACAGATGTACAGAAAAATAAAAAAAAAATTACATCCCGAAAATAACATTTGCATCGTTTCGAAAAACGTTATATTCGTTTCGGTATTTTTTTGTTCTGTTTGTTCTAACACGACTAGTGTGATTTACGACCTGTGCCCGACCTGACCCGACCGCGTGCGCCACCCCGACCGAATAAAATATGTTAAATATTCTATAGTTTATCAATTATTATTATTATTATCATTGTTATATTGATATTAATCGGTTCGACCCTTTTTTTTAGATAAGCGAAGAATCTACTGTTTTTATAGTGATGTTTATTTTTTATTTTTATGTGTACACGTTTTCGTATGGAAATACTTGTCCAAAAATTTCTACTAGCAACTTTTTGATACCGAATTCACCTTTAAATGGAACTAAAGATCGACCGTTTTTCAAAATTATCAACTGTTTTCTCACAATTAAGGAACACTATTCAAAATTTGACAAAAAAAAAATTTTATCTTAACTTTTTGAAAATGCTAACATAGATAGACAATAATATTAGAAATATTTTGGTGCAAGAAAATAGGGAAAAAAATTGGAAATTTATTTCCAACACTTTTTTCTTCTCATCAAAATATTTTTTGTTTAGTAAATTTGTCTAGTTTTCCTTTTCTTTATTTTTTGAACAAAAAAATATCAAATAAATAGAAGGAAAATATAGACAAGAAAGCCAAATATACTTCTCACTGTGGGTATTCTTCGCTCATAGAGTCAGGATACTCTTGGTGGGTGTATTGAAAATGACGACTCTAATTGATCTTAGTATTATTAACGTACTTTACTCCGAATCGTATTATTGAATAAATGATTTATCGTTTCTTTAAAATTCAACATACCCACTAAGAGCATCTGACCCGAGGAGCGAAGAATGCCCATTTTCGGTATTTTTTCCTTATTTTGGAAAAATTTTGAAAAGGACCACTCAATCACCACTACCAGCAAGCCGATTTCTAATCTAAAAAGTTGTTACGACTTTTAGACAAGTATTTCTATACGTAAAAGTATTTCAGTAAAAGGAAATAATCATTATTGTAAAAGTATTAGCTTTACTCCACTCAAAACCTAAAATTATGCGTCTTACCACATTAAACCAAAGTAAATATATTCAATGAAATTTTGCCATCTGCCCAAATTTTGCCGCCCTTAGCGGTCGCATAATTCACAGTTTCTTAAATTCGCATCTTACTGAACCATCTAAACAATTTTCGTTTTGTTGTAAAGAATTAAATAAATGTAACCAATTTTTATCATTTGTATTTCATTGTTTAAATTATACTTTATATTTTATCAGCTTAAATCTGAAATATTTTACGTTTCAATCAAATTCTCAACTTAAATATTTCAGTATTATGAATAAGTATTAATTAATAATAAACAAATATATACTTAAATATTATTTTAACTCGTATACTAAATTAAAATATGTTCCCTATATTTATCAGTTTTGATGCCTACACGATGTATAATATTATAAACTATCACTCAATAGGTAATATACATTATTTAAATATATACTTTATTTAAAAATTTCGATATAACGGAAATTATTTTGGATTTTTACAAAACAGTTCTCGCGCACACGTCGTTGAAAAACGGTATGAAAATTGTTTATTATATATCTATAACTCGATACCGTTCGGGGTGTGTAGGAGGGGTGTGAGGAAGATTTTAGGCAAACGATTCTATATAGAAACGGGATTAGTGAAATAATATTATACTGCTCGGGTTTTTGCCAAAATTCGACTCCGGACCCGTCGTCACCGCAAAAATAAAGTAGTTATTTCAACGCTTTATTACACCACGAACGCATTCGCGCGAACTCCGGACGCCTCCGAAGCATTGTTATACGTATTTAGATTAAGTTGTCATTGTGGCGGCGGGCTTAAAGAAGTCCCGTGGTTTTTTTTTTTTTTTTTTTTGGTCGTCAAAAAAGCGAAAAAAACCACGAGACCGCCATTTAGTGCATTACCATTAGAAAATAATAATAATAATAATAAGAAGAAGAAAAGAAAACCGTCTGAACGAATTTTATGATTATTTTCGTTTTCTTTCCGAGACATTAACCATCGTGAAAGGTCATTACTGACGCGCGTCTCTATAATAATACGTAATCGTCGGCGAAGAATGAATTATGAACGCAATCGGTCGGTCGCCACTAGTTTCGAATAATTAAAAAATAAAAACGAAATTAACAGCTTTCGCCACACTAGTACGCAGCGTCATGTGCAGTGGTAAACTCTCCGGATTTTTCAAAAACTAGTGCACCCTCCCGATGGTTAACTCCCCCGGGTCAACAGTGTATTTACCTGAAAGAAATATGTAAACTCTCACCGGGTCAATGTTATCAACGTCTACCCGAAGGACCTAAAAGACTTTGACACAGAGGTACACCACATATTTACATAAAAATGCGAATTGCCTACCAAATAATACAACAAAAAAAAAAAAAGAAAAAAATAGTTCCCAGTCTTTTTTGCCAAATTTTTGGTAATTTTTCCTAAATTTCGAGAAAACTATTGAGAATTTCGAAAAACAACCCTCTAAAAATACCTTCTAGAGACAAATTGTGATTCAAAAAATTGATGTTCTAAACTTTTGGACAAGTATTTCCATACAAATACATGTACACATAAACAAAAAGAAAAATTAAAAATAAACATCATTGTAAAATACATAGAACAAAAAATGGTAAATGATAAAAAAAATATGATAGTTTACAGTTAAAGAAATTTATTAAACATCGAAAACGTATTTTACGAAACCTAAGCGTACTCGACTGTTGTAAGTTGCATCCTACTGTACCTTTTTGATGTAAATTGCATCCCGGATATTTTTTGGGATTACATGACCTGTGACCCGAATTTGTTTTTTTTTAAGTATATGTAAATTGCACCCCGTGAATTTTCTAAATGTATGTAAATTGCGTAATTATAAATTATTTATGGCGTTCATGTAGACTGCGTCCAACAATCACATGCGTAATGCGTTATATAGTAAACGTTAAAAGCCATTTTGAATGGACTACTAACAAATATTTATCATAAATAACTCTTTTTCAATTTTCTAAAAAATTTCGTTTTTTTATGGGTACGCATAAGTCAGATATAATAACAGTTAACAAGGCTAAAGCTTTCTTTACACAGGGCATTATTTAATTTACTTACTCCTAATTTTTAATTTAAATTATATTATTATAAAAATATGTGCTATGTAAATTATACAGTTTAGATTCAGAGTGGAGTGAAGAAATTAGTGTATTTACATTGATGTTTTTATATATTTATTATTATTATTATTATTTTCTATGAATACTTATCCAAGAGTTTTGAACAGCATTTTTTTGATTTATAATTCGGCTCTAAATTGGATTTTGAAAAATAGTAATTTTTCGAATTTTATCCAAAACTTTAAAAACCACAAAACTTTGGTACGTGAATTTTTTTTTTCTTTAATTTATTATTATTATTAAAAAAATATGTTTTCCTGCTCTCAATTTTATGAACAAGTTTACAGTTTTACAATTTTGAGAAGGAGAACTTAATTTTTTTTTTTTTTTAAGTTGTATTGTATTTACTATAGCTGTTCTTAGAATCGTTTTATTGAAAAAACGATTTATCTTTACTTTGAAATTTAACACAGCCAACAAGTGTAAGCCTAGTAGTAGTAAAGAAAACCCATGGTGTGAAGTATGTTCGGGGATCTTTTAATTGAGTGTGCGGCCTTGATCTAAAAAGGTTGTAAAGATCCCTGCGCTAGACCGACGCTGATTGGTTAGTTGTTCGGGGAGTGTGGGGTCGTAGGTGGAACCCTTTTTGGAACCCCTATTGTTCAAATATTATGTAAAATAACGACGTCGCACATTTTTTCGCCATCATTAATAATCGACAGTTGTTCGAGACGTGATAAATTATATATAAATAAGTTCACACGCAATAATTGTTCGTAAATTGTCGTGATCGATTCGAATTCTAATTATTTGTCCTCTCCCAAAGACGGTGTGCAGTGTGTCCCTTCGTCGTCGTCGTCGTCGATGGTGAGCCATTACGATTTTTGTTTAGCCGGACAATGCGTTTTTTTTTTAATTGTATCGAGTTTTTTTTGTCGGGAACAGCAGTGAAGAAAAAAAAAATACTCAGTCGAGAAAATTACTTAGGATAAGCCCCGGCCTTTGTGTGTACATAAGGGGTTTTTTTTTTTTTTGTTTCTCACAACCGACCCGGGCGTTGAAGATACTCTGTTTTGTTGTGTACTGCGCGGCGGCGAATGGAAACGGCGCATGAACGTTTTAAAATCCAAAAAAAAAATCATTGATAGTATTGCCAGATCACATATTATTAGAGTGGTCCTTATTTTTGAACTACCAAATTTTTGATGTCGCACCCCTCCCTCCATTAATGTTCATTACCCTTAGAAAGTAATTTACGCTAAATTTGGTCATGGTCACTCACCACCCCTTTCACGTGCACTAATAATATACGTTTTATAATTTTCATGAAATGTTGGCCCTCTGAATAATTTTAGATTCTGAACAAAGTGAAGAAGCTAGTGTTTTTACAATGATGTTTATTTTTTTTTTTTATTATTTTTTTTTTTATTTTTTTTTTTTTCTGTTAACACTTTTTCGTAT